>CABFOW010004061.1:0-17779 GCA_902141385.1 Timema californicum | reverse complement strand
ATATATATATATATATTCGTCATTACGGCCATATTGAAACAAATATATATATATATATATATATATATGAACCTTTAATGTTGAGCCAATGAAAATCTTATTAGCATATTGTCTCTTTATTAAAAAATATAAGGTGAAATAAATCAAAATCAAAATGTTAAAATATTGACAGACTAATCAACACCGCTATGTCATGACTTTGGGCCAGTTTCCTATGCGAGAACGGCCCATTCCATTCTGGTTTAGGTAGGTGTCGCCTTATATTTAGTGTAGCGCCGCACTTGAGGCGTACTAAATTTGACTATGAAACTGGCCCTTAGTTCCACAATTACAGTACAATTTTCATATTAAGAGTCGACATTCATAAACATCTTAATATATTATCACTCTTATTTTATTAGTAATATATATCAAAAGTGATTAATCATATTACTTGACATAAAGGGTGATTTAGTATCGTTTCTAGCTATCAATAAGATTCTTCCAATGAAAGTTGGACTGTAAAATGTGTATGTAAAACAGAGTATGGTGTCTTTACTGCTTGATAAACACTTTCATTAGATAATTGACAGCTTTGACAAGTGACAGGTAGGTAGAATATTAAGATGGGTGGTATGCGTGTGCATTGAACGATTATCAAGTGGTCTGCTATTAGGAAGCGTTTGAGAAACACTGTGCTATAGGCCTACCAGAAGGACGTACTGTTTCAGCTTTCTTGGTCATCCAGGAGCTTCTGGAGGGTGTGGTAAAAACACGCTTTAGAAAATTATATATATAGGTGTAAGGGAATGTCAGTATCCTAGGTCTTTTACATACTCTGGATTGTTGGAATCCCCTTCCCCAGTGCATTCCTCCAATGTGAATTTTCATTCGACAAGTATTCCTGCGCCTTTTTGGATAGGGACTACCTTATTTTCAATTTTTTTTTATAATCCACCATTTTGGGGTCCTCCAAGTGAATTCTAGGTCACAAAGTTTGCCTGCACCAATTTGGATAAGGAGGTACCTTCAAAAAAAAAAGTCAGCTTTCCAGTATTTCTGGGCATCGAGATAATTTACTTTTGCTTTTTTAGAAATCCTGTCATTTTTGGGACCCTAATTTGAATTTTTAACCACAAATTATTTCTTCACCCTTTTGGACAAGTAATTAGGTTCAGTCCCATGGTCTATATTATATTGTGCCAAGTTTCAGATTTCTAGGTCGTCTAGAAGCTTTTAGACTCTATGGGGTTTCAAGAGACACACACACAAATTAGAAAATTATATATAAAGATTTCCTGAAGTAGTTTAAAAGAATTTCATTACTCCTAAATGTAAATCCTGATTTTTGTAGGAAGCCCACTTAAAACCTCCAACTTTTATTGAAATCCAGTAGTAAAATTTTGCACTCTAGAAATATGTCTTATTATATTTATTAATTATAAAGTTAATATAAAAAGTAGGTCCAGAAGGCCTCAGGGCCTTCACAAATCCACAAACTTGTTTATGAATAAAATAAAAATATTTTTATTTTCAAAGTTTTGACATTATCTCCTGTCGTTAACAAGATCAACTCAAAACTATGGTTAATATAAACTTTGGTTTTGTTTCAAACAAATCTAATTTAACATAATGACAGTCGATACTTCTTTGAATAATATGTCTAACATCAAGATTTTAACAGTAAATTTCGTAAATAAAAAATTATAATATTAAAACTTTGAAAAGGAAATTATTTGCTTAATGTTGGGGCTTTCAACTTAGCACAGCCCGGGTGCCTCCAGAGCTCTAAATCAGGCCCTGATAAAAAAGTTATCAAAAAGCTTGCTATTATACGTGATTATTAATTACTGTATAACTACTACTAAATTACTAATTAAGTTAATTAAAAAATGTAAATACAATTGTAATGATTTGTTTCGACCATTGTGGCAACATGAGTTTCCTGTTTTGGGTGACCTGGTGGTCTAGAGGTAAGGTGTCAGACTTCTATGCTGGCGGCCGGGGTTCAATCCCCGGTCCCGGCATAAATTTATCTGATTACCAAACCCTTCCTTCACCTCTGACAAGACATCTTGTGAATGTGGGGAATGCCAGGTCTCCACCGTGGTTCGGATTCCACATTAAACTGTAGGTCATCCATTTCATCTCACAATCACCCTACCATTGCACATTAGCGTAAGTGCGTATAGCCCGAACGGGTAGTAAGACGCGGTGCTAATAATAATAATAGTTTCCTGTTTTAAAATAACAGGCTTCCTATAATAATCATACTGTAGTATTTAGTGTCAATAAAAGGCGTTAAAGGAATCTCCTCTCAAATTCCTTACGTCAAACAGCGACTAGCTCCAGGACACTTGTCTAATCAATCCCGCGCTGTGAATTATCTCCGACTTACAAACTGCACTTGTGTCTCTTTTGAGCGCGCGTACGTACGAGCCCAGAATACACAGCGAGTATATGTAGGTCCCGTTATCCGCGGGACTTGCGTGCCCTGTAATCTTCCACCAACCTCTCCCCTCTCCCACTTTCACTCATCCCCTCCCATGTTCTATTCCCCATTATCCTGGAGACTGTTGGCTGCTCCTGTTCCCTGTCTCCCGACAATACAGGCTAAATGAGGGAGGGTACAGGGAACAGTTGCCGTGGTAACGGTGGCGGGGTGATTGAAGAATACCTCCTCTACCCTCGTGAGGCCTTGATACCCGGCGCACTTTTCGGGGAATGTCGTCGCCCGCTTGCACGATTATTTTTGTCACCAGGGAGTTAGTTAGTTAGTTCTTTTAAATTCTTCTTGAAATAATGTATCAATTGGATGAATATTTTCTCCCCCCGAAAGAATTTTAATTGCCACTAGCGCTGAGTATTTAAATACTATCTATATTAACTCCTACATTATTATTATTATTATTAGCACCGCGTCTTACTAACCGCTCGGGTTATACGCACTGATTCTAATGTGTAATGAATGGTAGGGTGATTGTGAGATGAAATGGTGATTGTGAGATGAAATGGAGGACCTACCTACAGTTTAACGTGTAATCCGAACCACAGTGGAGGCCTGGCATTCTACCACATTCACAAGTTTTTTTTTACTCTTACACTTGTAAATAAAAACTCGTGCAGTTTGTGTGATAGAACTAATATGAGTGAGTGATTGTGATTGATTGATTGTACGATTGTGATGTACATTAATTATTAACATATTTATAAAATTATTAATTTTGCTATCGCTATCAACATATTTTGTTATTATTTATTCCAAGAAAAGTCATAAAGATAGATTCAAAAATTATGAATAAAAGAACTAAATCAATCATATCGAAGGAATATATATTTTTAACCTTATTTAACTAAAGAGAACGATGTAATCCTGCATGGTACTATGAAATCTACATTTTTAATTCACAGCTTAATAGATATTTCTTATTTAAATTAAAAATTAATTTCACTTCACTTTGGTAGGCCCTTATTTAACAGTCATTTTAATATTTGACTTAATAAATTAAAAGTCACTTATATTTAAATGGCGCTTGAATTATTATACATTTAGAATTTACGTACGCATTAACACTCTTCTTTTACTATTTAACTCTTACTACACACCTACATTGGTGGTCACGTGGCCTAGGGCGTGGCTCTTGTAATAAACTGAGCTATATTATTTCAAAATTTTGTAGATATTGTTAATCTATTTTATTTTATTGGGTGAATTTGATGTGTTAAGCTACTTTTAAAAGTGCATCAGAATGTTGTTTGATTTTTGTCTATGAAATGTTATCAAAATCACATTTAAGAAAATTTGAGTATCTCTTAATCAATCAGGTAGGCCTGTGTGTTTACTAAGGTTTTAAAAGAAAAATCTTGACTAATTCATAAGTTAAAACTACCCTTTACCCGCCTAGGTGGCATAGTTAGCTAACGCGCTAGTTTAGTGTTGAGTTATACTGCCGAGAATGGGGAGCTCAAGGTTCGAATCTCACTCGGGTGAACTGGGGGTGGTTTTTCCTAAATTGTTTTACACTCTCTCTCCATGCAAATGCGGGTTCACTTCCTATATTCAACCTTCCCAACTCTCAGCCCATTAGCGTAATTATTACTTAGGTGGATAGCCCGATTGGGTAGTAAGACGCAGTGCTAAGTATTATTATTAAAACTACCACATAAGCAAATAAAACACACACACGTTCACTACATTAGCACTTGATTAGCAAAATGAAAAAGTGGGCTTGAGAAACCACGAAGACATTTATAATGCAATATTTTAAACATTAGCTAAGAGAAGCAGCTCCCAACATAAAGCAAGCTACTAAACCATCAAGTAAGACTAAGATTATCCTACAGTTCTAAGAGTTGATTAAAATTGTGTTTTATATGTCCGTAGTAAATGTAGGCCTATGCTTGTAGTACTTACAGATGGTGTCAAGGCTTAAAGACAAACATTTTATCTTTTGGATATTCCAAAATGATATTTTTATGATGATCTAAACAGGTATATCCATAGTTTCCCTTTTTTTCTCTTCAATTGGAAAAGGGTTAAAAATTACAGATTTTAATTACTCATCTCAAGAACTTTATCAATTTTTAAGATGGGAAACGGGGAGGGGGGTTGGCGAATGTGAAGGGAGATATATTTTTAGCGTTCTACGCGGGCATTTTTGGAATATAAAAGAGCCCAATTGAGATGAAATACTTTTCTTCCCTTGTCAAGATGAGCGCTCGAGATACATTTGTTCTGTGCTGACAGATTGTCACAACGTAGCGCTAGGGTGCTGGAGATCTAAACAACCCCCCTCCCCCCTCACACACACCCTTTTATTTACTAAGGGATCGTTATAATAAGGGAAGGTACCTGACCGCTCTTCCATGATGGGTTGATAATTATATCTTTTGTTGCAAATCCTTATAACATCTTACAAGTTTTTTCAAGCTCGTTGCGCAATTATTTAAAAGTGCTTTACTAACATTCAAGCCAAATAAATTCTATCTACAACTCTATAAAATTTCTTTAAAAAGCTAATAGTCATCTTTAACGGTTGTTATTATTTATAATATTAGTTTTTCTGTTGTGGATTTTTATCATACAAGAAAGACTAATTTTATGATTTGCTTAGATAATAATATTTAGCACCGCGTCTTACTACCCGTTCGGGTTATACGCTATTTGCTTGGAGTATTTCTATAGTTCATTACTTTTATTCATTTATTATTTAGAAAAAAATTGTTTACTTTAGCTTGCTTAGAAATATATTTTAAATGTTTTTTTGTTAAGCGATTTCACTATTAATATTTTACACAGTAGCTATATGATTCATTCATTTATTGTTCAATGGTACTGCACTTATCTTAGCATTGTTGTGTATATTTATAGTGCTTGCGATCGGTCTGCCATCTGTTGCCAAGCACTAAACAAAATAAAAGAAAGTAGTAGTATTATCAAATTGTAATAATACTGGATACCAGTGACTAGACTACCAAATTGAACAGGATGATGTAGGTGAATTTTAATAAAACGCCTCTAAATGTGTACGTAAAGCATAAACCCTAGTGAACCCCAACAAGGATAAAATATTCACTCCGCTTTTAAAGTGCGGTACACTATCAGTACTGCCAACCCCGCTAAAAGTTATTCACATTTTATTAATCTCGTTCCTCCTTCCCAGACTACATGAAAATAAACACATCAGTACATACGTAGACTAAACGTTGAGTTTGTCTGATTGTGATGGGAAGGCTACGGTTGAAATCCCGGATAGGTGCACTGAGGATGCGTTTATTCCCACTCTTGTTTCCCTGGTACACACTCTTTTAATATTACCTTCCTGGTCTCTACGCCATTAGAGTTGTTAGAAGCGATGGAGAAAAAAAAACCTAAAAAATATCCTGTGAAAATAACAACAAATATAAAATGTAATAATAATAATAATAATAATAATAATAATAATAATACGTTAACTGTGCAAATATGTCATTATACAAATAATTTATAAAAAAATCGTTACACATAATAGATTGAAAGCCATTTTTCTCAGTGATATTCAAACAATTTTTTGCAAGTTGAAAATTAAATACATTCGTTATCGTATTTTAGTGTGGTGAACCAATCCTCAATCAAATAACCTATACTTTAGGCCTGTATTAAATTGTATGTAGATCCTTCACTTCTACTGTGTCTATTGGTTCTAATCTTTAGAGTGTGTATTATAGAGCCCAATCGTGGTACGACAGTAGGTGTAGGTATTTAATAACGGTTGCTTTCAAGATGGACAGATAATATTATTATTAATTTGTCGGCATTGATAATCTAAAACAGGGGTCGGAAACTTGTTGATCGTAATCGACCGGTCGATCCAATGTCAAATTTCAGTCGATGACCTAATAAAACTACATCGTCATTAAAAGTCTATCTTTCGAGCTTTCTTAGCTCGAAAAAAAACCAAATTAGTATACTTTCAAATAATATATTTGGGTGTGACCTAAATAACCTTAATCATTCACTAATGATCGGTAATGTTATATTATGGAAATATACATTTGCTTTTTATATATTTTCTTAGAGAACGATGGGGTACATAAATATTTGAAGAAATAGATAAGATGTATACACAAAGGAAAGCCAAAGTAGAGTGGAGGAACGATGTATGATCTTGGGTCCTTTGGTAAGCTTATGAGTCGATCAAGGTCCAAAAAGATAGTCGAGCCCTTGTCTAAAATGACAGATGAAAAACACTTTACTTGGTGCTTGAATACATGAAGGTAGCTTTATTAATTTGGGTAACTGTCAGATACCTACCTACCGTTGGGATAGTATTTTACATTATATAGAGCCTCATTTGTAGAACGAAATAGTCCACCTCAACAGAAAAGTTTCGCTTTATGTTCATGCGTCTCCTTTCATGCAGGACAAATTATCGATCAAGATGAAGACAGTCAATTGCTTTAAGTGAGACACGCACTCACATTTGTTATTAGAAAGGGCTCATCTAACGAAATCAACTTTAAAAAAAAGTTTGAAAATTAACTCGTCCACCATATTCCAACAAGCCCCGGGAGTGAGCTCATATTTTCATCCACCAACCCCGCGGAACGTGATTCAACTCGCCTATCAGATACCTAGAAATGGAGCCCCCACCTACACCCCACCTCCTCGTCACTACTCCACCACCTCCTGGATTTATACTTCACCTTGGGAAAATAATATTACATTCAATCATTTAATTTCACATGTTGTACTAAAATTATGTTAAAAATATCACAGTACTGGTTTTACAGTTGCTTGTCAATATATATAGATACATGTTTGTCAAAATTTCAGTTAGAATAAGTTTAATAGTGGGATAGGCTAGGTTAAGTTAGGTTAGGTCTGGCTAGGTTATGTTTGGTAAGGCTAGCTTTAAAAACTTGGAACGCTCCACTACAATTGCTGTTCCCTTTCGAGACGTGACCTTGCTTATCAGAGGTATCTTAAACACTGACCTAACTGCCTTCCCGGGCGATTGCTGTGAACATTTATTTGTGATAAAAGTCGTGTTTGTTCAAGTGGACTAGTTGATGGGGCGAAGGCCCACTGAATAGTAGACCAGTTGATATGTTTACTTTCTTCCACAGAACAATACCAGTAGACGACTCAATCGACAGCCGTAAAAAAACACTCCAATACTCATATTCACATAGGCCTAAACTATTTTATTGTTAACAGCCTCCCCTTGGATATTAACTTCACCTTGACTGTAAATAAGTATTATTTAAAACTATGAATATTAAATATTGTAATAAAATACGCTGCTAGCGGTGGTATAAGAATTGATATAATGGAGATTATCATTAACAAGGCGGATTCCTCTAAAAATAAAAGGATGAGGTTCTACCGCCAAATTCTTTGAGTTTCAAGAATATTTATTACTACCAAGCCGCCAGGGGCTCAAACCGGGCCCGGTACTAGGGGAAAAGCATGGGCCACCATTCTTTGCTCTATTCGACGTCAAGAGCGGCAAAAACTTTATTCCTTTAGGGGGGTAGATAAGCATAGAAAATAAAAAGTTTTTTTTTGAGAGGCCATGACCCGAAAACTAAAGGGGGGTTTGGGGAACCTAGATGAATGTATTTGGGGTGGCCCTCGTCTTAGTAAATTTTTAAAATTATACTTTTCTCTAAGCTATTTGTATTAGTCTTTCCCCAGAATTTCATGGAATTTAAATGTCTCTATAAACTATTTAGATTGGTCATTGTCTGGAATATTTAGGAAAACTAGATATATATTATGTAAGCTATTGTATGTGGTTTTCTCTTAGCAATTCTTTTTTAAATGGATGCATCTTGAAGCTATTTGTAGTTATCTTCATTTATTTTTTTTAACTTGATTTAACTAAAATATATTTAGAGTGGGCCTCTTCCATCAAATTGTTGAAAGTTGGATGCTCTCACATGTTATATGAAATTATATTCCCCTGGAGTTTGTTGAGCGAAGCTAACGGGATAAAAGCCCGGCGGACAGTGAATATTGTTTGTAGTTGATAGTGAATCATAAATTGTAGGATTAATAATAGTTTTAAATTGAACTACACAATATGACTTGATTATAAAATGATAATAAATTAAATACTTACATTTATTACCCGATTAATTTGATGCGAATTTAAAAGGTGGGTTAAATATTATATATCAAGTAATCACGCCATAAGCTATTTATATTTATGATGTATACTTGTATACTAATAAAAACTGTAAAAGTAGCAATCCATTCACACGCACACATATCGCGTTTCGGTTGCATCATTTGTAGCCCAGTAGTGGGAAGATTATCCAGTACTAATGTACCGTTGCTCAGAGGGTGACCGAATGTACTAATCGTACATCCTTCCCCTGGGGGCTCTTTCCATGTCCCGATGAGATGAGATGATGGTGATAGTGAGTATGTGAGTATGAGGGTGTAGAACCAGTGACACTTAAACTTAACTTAAGCCTAACTAACCAAATCCTGGTGACCTTTGGGGTAAGTCCCCTTTCGGGAAAATAACACAAGCCACTGGCCGGGAACTGAACCCGAGCCCCATAGGTTGATATACAGGTACATTGATCACTACACCATGAGGCCAGTTTTCACACTAGATGAAAATGCAGATTAATGGTCAGGTTCATCTACAAAATTAAAACATACCTATCTCCTTGCCTCACTTTGTTTATCTACTAAGTGACTTACGAATCTCTCGACGTAAACGTTTGTGCAATTTTATCTTACTCAACATTAAAACACTATTAAAGTTTTATGTGTTCATACCACAGGAGTAGTAAAGTGTGGTTGTGGTGAAAAGGTAGCAATTATAAAGTTGCTTGTGTCTATATTAAGCTATATGTTAGAAAGTGTTCATTTTAGTGTCTAACGTTGCTGAAAATCAAAATTAAATAGGCTTCTGCGTAACCTAAAAGTGTAATTAAATTTAAGCTCTCAATATGTACGGTATAGTGTACATTATGTTCGTTCTTATCTCTCGCACACACACATCCACCAAAAACACTAAAGTGTCAGCAAATATAGATGCATTTCATCTAAATTTTACCTCCCTCATCCCCCCTTTTTATAAAAGTATGCGTGTATGTTGGAGGGGTAGAACGTAATTGTGAGAATGTAAAATTATAACTTAAAAGGGAGCTTGCAATTACATCACGTTAGAGCTTAGAAAGCGCTAATTTAACCCTAAAGGTGGCTGAAAATCAAGTTAAATGGCCTATTGTATATCTTGGAAGTGTCACTCAGTCTAAGTACGATCTTAACATTACATCATGTTGTCCATGGGTCTCTCTCTCTCTCTCTCTCACACACACACACACACACACACACACACACACACACACACACACACAGAAGTGTAGGTTACAAACCACTAACCGAAGCATATTATCAAACTCATGAAAACTAATTTCTCAAATTGACGGTTATGATTGGTGGTTGCAATAACCCTAGTATCTTCTTTCCACCCAGTGCGTCGCACATTGTTATCGATATCTAAATCCATGGTAGAATAACCACACAAGTGCCTAGATCCATTATGACCCCAAACAAAATGAACATAATTATCTACATTCAAGTTAAAAACATGTTCTAACTCGTTATTAATAAAATAGCTTATTGCTAATCACCCCTCGATTAATCATCCAAATTTAAATCCATACCTTATTTTAAGGCTATTAATATTTAATTTAATTTAAATTTAATGATTTAAGTAGTTATTACACCTTGGTCTCCGATTTCTTCCTTCGTTTAGTGTGGTGCGCCATTGATAACCATATAACTATACAAGGAAAGGCGGTTACCATATTTTTCTTGCCCCCCTCAAAAAAAAAAGAGAGAAGCTTTTGACATCCAGTGGGCACTGTAAATTGACACTACTGTTACAATATAGGCCATACACGAGGGGTGTTTTTTTTCATCTCTTCAGAACATATCCCCCTACCCCCTTTTCATGAATGGCCTACCCACTCATGGATTATATTATGTAAACGTGACCATTATTTAGTAGTAGAATCCCAGGTAGAGGTTTTTCTTCTAGTGTTGTATTGTTGGCAATCTCCGAGGGGTGAAAGGGATTAAGCACAAAAGCTGTTGAAAGCGGATAGTAGTGCAAAGGGAGTAGTTTTTATGGAAAATAAAGAAGAGTACAGTTGGGAAGTAGGGCGGGTTGGTGCCCCATGCTGGGATGAGCTGTTTTTGCAAAAGGGCAACCACTAAAATGGTTGTAAGTAGTATGTTATGTCCGTATGAGGAGCTGGTGACGTATGACGAGGGACGTAGTCTGGACTCTTGTTCTGTGACGTCATTTTCTTGGGGAGAGAAGATAAACATGGTTTCGGCAAAACTTCAATATCTTACTAGTAATAGAGCCCCTTTAACCTCCTTTTAATAATGTCATTTCGTTTCATTTTCCTTCATTAAAAAGCTAACCAACAGTAGATACCTCTAAAAGACTAACACTGAAAAATACAGGACAAAAGAGGCTTGCAAAATTAGAAATACATTCTCTTGGTGTACAAAAGATTTACAATATAACAATGGTAGTAATTAAATAATAAACATTAGAATGAAAAACAAGAGGAGAGATTCTGCAATAGTAATGATTATTTAATTAAGAGTCCACAGTAAACAATAGGAAGATAATTTTATTAATAAGTGTGCCTCTTATTTAGATTTCCAAGTTTGGTTATTCTATGATAAATAATAATTATTATAATATATATTCAACTTAAATTTCCTTGGGTATAGTTCTGACTAACAGTCACATCTAGAGCAGTTACATGTGAAGTTTATCATAACTAGGCCTATACACTAATTTAAATGAGTAACCATAATGAAAAGAACAGTTTTATAGGCGAAAATGTTGAAAGTTTACAAAATATAGTCCCATTACCCACCCACAGATCCATTTTTTACTTCAACACTTAATCAAATATAGTTATAAAATGACAATTATCAACTATTTAATCCAATAATGAAAGATAGAGGATGGTAGTTCAAAGGAAGTGAGAAATACTTGTTGCAATGCAGTTTTTACCTTCTCGCTATCTTACAGGTAGAGAAAGTATTGTGATCGTCAAAAAATCGAACTCCAGGTTTTGATGAATCTCGACGTTTCATGACCCTCTGAATAAAAAAAAAGTTGTTTTTGAATTTCCGTCTGTCTGTCTGTCATTACCTCCAACTAGAGCATAAACTATTTTACCGATCAGGCTAAAACTTGGTATCTAGGGTTTTCATAGGGTTTCCCCGAGTGGTTTTTGGAACTAGATGTCTAACCCTAAAATTGAGGGCAGTTTGCTGATGGGCAAAAAGAGAAAAAGACGATTTTCCCAAAATTTGCTCTAACGATTTTAATTAAATTTCATTTCAAAACATTTATAAATATTCCAAACAAAATATATATTCTCAACATTTTCGCAAAATGACTTTAAGGGCTCTGGTCTGAAGGGTAAATTATCATTTTTTATAATGTCTCCGTAAAGCTTTGAGATATGAAATTACTTATCATTACAAATATGTAGATCTATTTATGATACAAATATATTATTCGAAGCATATTATTATAAAACCAATAACTTTCAAGCTATACGCAAATATATCTAGTTATTAACTTTGTGAAAACTAAAGGTAAAGTATTTCGAACGTAAAAAAAAATATCGTGAAATGTTAATGGATACGTCTCATGACCTCCCGAAGCCTATAAAGCGGTCTTTGCAATGCCGTCTGTCTGTGTGTCTGTTTAAACTTAGAATTAAAAGTAGTTAATAAAGGGAGAAAAGAGAAAAAAAATCTATTTTCTCAAAATCGGCTCTAACGATTTTGATTAAAATTCGTATCTAGGCGTTGATTAAGATTATAACTAAACTGGCTATTTTTGTTTACCCATGAAAATGACTTCTAGGTTACTTTAAAGAAGCAGAAACTTTCGTATCTCCTCAACTATTTGAGATATTAAATAACTTTTCATTGCAAAATTGTAGTACTACTAAAATAAAAAACTTTTTTATGAAATATATTTTTATAAAACCAACAGTTCCTGAGATATTGGCAAATATATTAATACAATTTTATGAGCTTTAGTTGTAAAGAGATACTACTTCAGTTTTGACGCAATAATTCTCCAATGACATAGAGTAATTAAATATAAGTAAGTCTTTCAAAAAGTTTATGTTGTTTTTACTTAAACATCTTAGAATAAATATTTGTACAACAATGATCTATCTCAATTTTAGACTTAATATTCAATATTTACATTTTTTATTGGTCAACATTTATAAATGAGGAATTTAATAGCAATGCGATGACATGAAGATTTGCAACATTTAATAAACTGTCACAAATTTTAACTGGAAGTTAAAATTTTAAAACAAAGTGTCGACCCTTGCTGACCCAATAATGATCTTTTTTTATTGTTCCAAACATACAAATGAGGACATAATCCTTTTTTTTTAATTATAAAATTTTAAACTAGGACTCAAAAAATGTTTTACATAAATATAGTGCGATTTATGCTTTCGTTTTCTAGTGTATATTATTTCGTTTCACATAGTATAATACGAGTTTTGAGTAAATATCTCCAATTTTAATGCCTAATTCATTATTTTTCCGTATTACTTGATCGCCAAATTCAAAGAGTAATTAGAGAATACATTCCAATAATAAATCCAAAGAGGAATAATATTTTTGTTTATTTGGTTGTTTTGAACTTACTTATCCTTATAAAGGATTTTTTCTGCGCCTTTATGTTTGCTTACGACAAGAATAGATTTTAATGCGGATTTTTTAAATATTATGTTGAATTACTTTAGAAAGGCTGAAAGCCATGTACAAATTACCTACGTCGTAAAGGAGCTGAGTAGTAATATTAAAGGCAATACAGGCATTTTATATGCGCTGTGTAGTTACAAAAGCAAGGACTGCCACAAGTGCAGTTACTGTTATGAATCCAGGGAAAAAATCAGACCCAAGGATATATATTAGGTTCTAAGTTCGAAGAATCTGGATTCAAATATCGATCTATCGCTGCAGTCAAATGTAGCTAAGCATATGGTACACAACCTATACACACTTATGAATCGATAGTTCCCGTATTTGTAGCAAAAACTATCCAGAATGATTTCAAAGAGCTACCTCGATGGGCATGACAGATACCCCAAATACCTCAGGCAGCATCCCGACGATGGAGCACGCTCGGCCCCGATCCGTTCTTGAACGTTGGAGATAAAGAGTCGTTAGATGGTCCCACAAAAACCCGTCCTGTTGAAAGTGTTAGATTCCCAAATCAATGTGAGCTGTGTAGTTTCATCAAATCTATTAAGTATGTATGTAAGTAAATCAATAAGAGGAATGATCCAGCAACGTTTAATATTAACCTGACCAATGAGGTGGAACAATTTCAGTCTGGATTATTCAAGGTGCTATGCATTTATCTGTCCATTTATAAAAATATACAATGTGTATAGTGTACAATCATCATCACTAACGTAAATAACAACCCATGCGACACACTACTAACAATCTTCTTCAAAATGTGCGCTGAAGATCCCTCTGCAAAAAAGTGTTCTTACAATGAGGTTGCCTCATATAATGCTTGGAAAATTAAGAAATTCCAGTGCCGAAAGCAAGATGTTTATGTTGAGGAACACCCCCGGTGTAATGAAGGGTGATTCCATCAGCCTGGTATATACCATACACCTGAATAATACCGTGTGTTATTATGTGAGAATGAGGCTCCGTGTCGTCAGAGGTCAGACTTCATTTGAAAACTTACGCACAATGAATGACGTGACCCACATATTATACCAATTAATTATTTTGTAGATAATTGGGACTCAAAAATGGCTTACAATGGAGCAGTACTTTATCAAAAGCCACTTTGTGTCACTCTTCTTCCTCACTAGATATTCTCTCCCAATCATATTTATATTTTTAAAGTAACACTTTGGTTCACCCGAAGGTAAAGCATATCGGAAGGTATTGAAGAGAGAATCAGAACGGAGCAATCGGTATACAATTCGGACTTCACTTAAGATATTTTTAATGCAGGATAGAGTGAACTCAACCAAATTGTAAGGGTTCTCTCGTACAATAGGGTGAACAATTTGGGTCTTGTTCCACCCGACAATTTGTTTGTACAGATTTATATGTTATAGAGACTATTTGAGAGAGTCGACAAACGACCTGTAATTTCTATTAAAACTTTTGAATGCAAACAAGCCTCTATCGTACACAAAACAACTTACCGTAGAGATAAGGGTATTATAGACTGTTCTAGATCCTGTAGGAAAGGTCTTCTTTTAAGATGCGTTCTAAGGTAAAATAAATACTTTCATAATTAATTAATGGTTTGTTAAACTCAACTTTGAGGGATATGCTGCCATTGCGATGGCTTCATCGAGTTTAGCCGCTATTTTGTTAGATGCGGGGAATAACAGCAAATGAGCATTCAAATTACCTTTGTATTTTTCTGACAAGCAAACAAATGGTCATGTGCACCATATCGAAGCAATGTTTTATATAAAAATTACTGCAGAACCTATATTTTATATTATTGAATGAGAGTACAATATAATAAAATACCTCAATTGAAGATCTAGGTAGAACTCTGAGAGATATAAGAAGCAATAATGTGTTCATAGGAAGCGTCACAGTATGATTCTCAGGAGATTTCCGACAAACTCCACCAGTAATTATGAGACTTATTAGAGCTGACGAGGTCAGCGCCTGCCTCAAAATTTATATATACACATACATACATATGCCCAGATGTTGTGAAATTTTCCCTGTCCCTGTGCGAAGACAAAAACTACACCTATTAGTTGATATATTGCTTCAAAACACCAATCGAGTAGTCGCAGAGCACGCAAAGTCAAGGCGTCCTTGAACAACTCCCAAAGATACATCATGGTCAAGGATTTCCATAAATAGGTATATTTTAATCATCCCGATGTACAGTACATTTTCTGAAAAACAAGCCTCTTTTATGGTTCCAGGAGCAAGCAATTCTATCTACAAAAATGAATCAGCTTGTAAATTGAATGACTGTATTTTAGATAGTTCGAAGCGTAATCCCGCAATATAACCCTGCCTTATTTAATTTTGTAATTCCCTTAATATTTTTAATTTACCTATCCACGCTCTTCAATTAAACTTTAACACTCATTATTTTGGTGCATAGTTTTAACGCACCTAAACTGTGTAATGGGACCCGCTTGTAAGTAAATAGTCTGCAAAACTCTATCGTAGAGACGACTATCATGACAGGTTTCACAACGGGAAATGGGTTGTGGCACCAAGAATATCCATGATTCTATCAGACCTGCCATTCCAGTTTAAGTGTATGTAATTTCCTATCAAGGCTTGCTATGTGATGATTATCAACACAGCTTAAGGACGAACCCTGCAGGTGGCAGGCGTTTATCTCAGAGGCAAGTTTTTTCACACGGACAACTAACTATATGTGACGTTATCCACGTGTTAGTTCTAGTATAAACCTATTAATGACAGCTCCTCATGATAAAACTACTAAGTTCATTTATAAATAATCCTTGCTTTAAATTTCGTTACATTATTTCCTTCAGTAAATAAAAATATTATGTTTGTCTAATCTTTAAACATGAATAACTACAATACATTGAATTTTTTTCATCTTGAAGGTATATCTTTTATCAAATAAAAAAAGTTTACATCTACATTGACGTTGCTTGATTTATTCTTTGAATTAAAAATTCTTGTGTTAGAAACGTTATTGTTTTAATGAACATTTTTCTTAAAACTTACGTTAACACTATCGATGATGTAGGTAAAAGTTAGCATTATAATAAAACGCATGTTTAAACGCTCAAGACTATTACACCTCTATGCACTTAATAGTGTGAATCCAAACCCACGTATTAAAGTGTCTCAGCACAGTCTGGGATCGAACCATATCCCTCTATATAATTATGTAGATGTATCCATATAGTCACAACGTTTTATTTATTGAACCATGATTTGTATATATATATATATAATTATGTCTCATATATATTAGATCAAATAACCTTTAAAAAACTCAGAATAGATATTCCCTGTTGGCAGACAAAATACTAAAGACATTTGTGTACCTTAAAAAAAAAAGAACTTTCTAAATCTCGTGTTTCACGTCTTAATCTTAAATGAACCTTTTTAAACGTGCAAACCTGATACTTTCAAGGTTTCTTAAGGAACTAGAAAAAATAAATTGAATCCTGGTCATACTTTTATGTTTGTATGAAACTGTTGCTATGATGATAAAAATATAGAGTAGTTATTTATTTCATTTTCATTTCATTTATTTGCGACATTTAAAGAGAACTTTCTGAACCGACTGATTATATAAACACATGACTTACAATTTAATATAAATCTAGGACAGACACAACATCCAGCCCCCGGCCGTTAATTCATCACTGTGAAAGAGGCAACCCACATTTGATCATTGATAAATTTTTCAGCCTTACCAGGAATTGAACCCGGGACCCTTAGTTCAGTAGACAGACATGTTACCGAACGAATTAAGGTGTCGGACTACAGTAGTTATTGTTTAAACCATTGTATGCCCTGCGAATACATAAAAAATACTTTCGTTTGTGATCTCACAGTTTAAGGTATTATTATCTATCTCAACAGATTGTGTTGCGGATAGCTCGAGGCTTAAATCTTGGTTAGGGGCACACTGGGAGGAGGGTCATCGACAAGTGATCTATTTAGGGATGCTTGATCTTTTGGAAAATCGATTATTTCCCCTAGATTAATCGATTTTTTGGATCGATTCAAAGGCATTGATCTGATTCACATATCAATTCTTTTTCTAGCGATTTCTAAAAGATTGAATCGAAAGATCGAAAGAAATCAAAACTTCTAATCAATTAAGGGAAATATATTTTTTTTGGCCCTAGGAAATGTTTTGTTGACTATTAGTACTAGGAAAATTTCGAAACCAAGTCTTGCAATCTTGGGCTACTAATTAGTTATTATTTGTTTTTATTTAGTAAAGTGAAGAGAATAATCCACTGATCTGCTCTTTTCACGTCTAGGTTCTGTAAATAATCACATCACGTTTTTATTCTGTGATGTATTTATGGTGACGTGTTGACCAAAAAGTCAATAGTTTGAAAATATTTCGTAAAAACCTCATTTCCCCCATAGAGTTTTAGTAGTTATAGAATGCTTACATCTACAATTTTAACTTTCACCAAGCTAGTGATTCCCAAGTTTTGAGACACACCCTCCCGCAGAAAGGTTGTGAGGATTCCTCAAGATGGATGC
>CABFOW010004060.1:22875-62538 GCA_902141385.1 Timema californicum | reverse complement strand
AAAACTAAGTTGTCGTCAGCCCACGATGCAGTGAATCTGTTATTTGTCGTACAGGTGATTGCTCTGGAGCACGGCGCGCTACAACTCATAGTAAAAAACATCTTGAAGGTTCCCCTGACCGAAGAAAGCATGTCCGCCCTCGTCCTCGCGTTGTGCGGGTGGGGTCCCACGACGTCTCACAACGTCCTCTCGTGCGACTTCTGTAAGAGACAGGTCGGCCTCTGGAACTTCATAACCATCCAAGATGAGCCGATCTTGGCCGACGACTATCTCTGTATCCTCAACTCGCCGGGCAGTTGCTCGGATGAGCCGCTGTCTGTCCTGGAGTCCAGCCCTATCCAGGATGTCGACATGCAGCTCGACGACTCTCAAGTAGCCGAAGGTAGTGAACCGCACGAAGATGCTTCTGAGAAGGAAGAATCTAGTTTTATCGGCGAGCAATATGATTACGATCACGAGTACGGTCATTACGACGAAAATCAGGATAGCTGTGACGATGCGAACGAAGGCAGCGTCGAACAGTACGCAATTGAAAACAACGACGAGGAGAATCTTGATTCCGATCAACACGAGAGCGCGTCGAAGGGCTACCAAGACGCGAATCTATTGATTGATAATATCACTTTGGTGCCGGATAACTTTTCGGAACAGGACTGCGAGGGTTTTCCCGGGATCGAACCGGAAGACGGCGCGACGAGTGTCGACGTCAAAGTGTCGAAAGAACCATAACCTTCTAGAGGGGGGAAATGGTGATGTTGAAATCCTAGAGTTAACTTCGGGTTCCGAGGAGTCTGATGGCTCGTTGGAGGACGAGGAGGATGAGGAGGACGAGGAGGATTATCCCAGTGATGGCGAGGAGGACGAAGAAGTAGAAGATGAAGAAATTTACATGGAAGAAGGCCATATTAGATACATGACCGATGAAAAAAGATTAATTCACAAGTATGGAAAAGATGAGGAATCTTTTGAGGACGAAGAGGAGGAGGACGTTGAAGAGGAAGAAGAACATTGTGACGAGAAAGAAAATGGTCATCCCGATGATGATAAAGATGAACCTGAAGGGGAGGAGGAGGAAGTCACAGAAGAGGAGGATGATCCTGAAGTAGAGGAGGAGGAGGAAGAAGGAACAGAGGAGGAAGATGATGACGATGATGATGACGATGACGACGAGGATGATATGTCTGACGGAGAGCGCATCGAGCAGGTCGGAGGAAATGGCTCTCCTTCCAATGGCGTGGTCGATGAGCAATCAAACCCTCAAACATTCGAGATGTACGATTCGGAAAGAGACGGGCAAACCTCTCTCGGACAAAATTCTAGTGTTCTCGGAACTGAAAGTGAAAACGAAACCGTAAAGAATGTTGTCGACGGCACAATGTTGGTATATTCCGAGAACAAGGGGAAAGGGGAAATAGGGGTGGAGCAAACTCTCGTTGAAACCCAAAACGATCAAGCAGTCGTTAATAAGCCGATAAAACCGACGATGGAAGAAATGGAAGTAGCAGTTACTCCCCATACAGAGGTTGCTATCAATCACACATCTCACGTTGATAAGACAGAAAACAAACGTGAGGTCAAGGAAATCAACAACAAACCAGATAAAACCACTTAGCAGTTACTCCCCATACAGAGGTTGCTATCAATCACACATCTCTCGTTGATAAGACAGAAAACAAACGTGAGGTCAAGGAAATCAACAACAAACCAGATAAAACCACGGATTCTTCCAAAGATATTGAAAGTGAATCTGAAACGCTTGTAAAATCCACCAAAGAAACATTTCACTATCTTACAAACGACTCGGTAAACAATGACGAAAAAACTAAAGTATTCGACGGGCCTAAGACTGTAAAGAGTAAAACCTCAACAGAAGGAAACTTTATCGACCGGGAATATGCGACTTTATTAGACATTAAGGAAAGTGATATAAAGAACTCTGAGAGAACGCCGAGGCTGGTCAATACTACACCTCAGCTGACCCAACCAATCAGAAGAGAGGAAGTTGAAGCTAAACTAGGAACTGCGTTTGAAAAAGAGGATAGTTCAGAAACATCTAAAAGTCTTACTCATGTAGAACACACAAAAGTTGGACTAGGAACTTCTGTTGAATCCCGACAAGATTTAGACACCCAAACTAGGTCAGAGTCAGAATTAGAGGGTGTCAAAGTCGAACAAGAAGCAAACCCACAAATTGAAATGGAAACCAAAACTTGTGAAAATGTTCCTGTGGAACCAACTATTTCCAACGGATCTGACGATACCAAATGTACAGAAGCCGAATCTCGAACCGAGATTGTTTCTGAAAATAGCACATCTGAATTAGAACCTTGTCTCGTTACTGAAAGAGCAAAGTCTGAACCGATGGAGATTGATAATGTTGAAACTGCTTGTACAGACAAAAGAATAATCACCGCAGAAGAGGAGACGGAAGTCAAGACTGAAAACCAAGATGTCGGCGATGACGGCGGACAAGATGTGAAAGAGGACATTAGCTTGAAGGACAGCCAAAGTCAGGATGTTGGAGGTAGTAAGGATGTCCAAGAGCAAGCTGTCAGTGCACCACCTAGTGACGGAAGTGACAGTGTTACCAAGGAGAAAGAACATTCTGTATCGGAAGAGTGTGTCGAGAAGTTGTTGGTAATCTCAGGTGAGGTTGATTGTCAACACGTCCTCGATGAAGGTGAGGATAAGACTGAAACGACCTACTCAACATGTAACGGGCCTGTGGTAGATATGGACATCGCCGGTCTGGGTGCCGATCAAGGTGCAGAGGACAGGGGGCAGACCACCGGCCAAAGCAGGAAGAGGCGAAGAGTTTCGACACCGCTACTGGAAATAGATACCAAGCGGTGGAGGATGGAGTCGGTCAAGCTTGATTTCGACCCAGTCCAGGAACATAGGTATGTAATCCAGCTCTGTGGTGTAGTGGTCATTGCACCTCGCTACAAACCTAGGGGTCTCGGGTTCGATTCCCGGCCGGTACCTGGAGTATAATTCTCTTAAGAGGCATTATCCCGACGGTCTCCAGGGGTTAGTAAGTTAGGCTTAAGACTCGCACCACTTTGACAACTTCATATTCAATATCATCGCATCATCTCATTCCTAGTATGTGTAGAGAACCCCTGGAGGTGTACCCTGGGTAACGCTCTGTGCCGTCGCAGGGGCATACAATCTACAGACAGGTAACCAAGGGAAGTGTCGTGTTCCTCCTGGTCAGTAATGCCAAACTATATATATAAAAACCATTCTAATTATGAGTTCATGCTTCAAACAAAATGTGTGTATAAATAAATATTAATATAAAAAGTGGGCATCTTATAATGTCTTAGTTGACGGATGGTGTTCTGTTGCGAGTACAGGTATTGGTGCATTTGGGGACTGCCGGTGGACCAGGGACAAGAAGACAGTTTGATGGGTTGGCAGAGAGTCCTGGCGGACTTGGTGAGGTACACATTGCAGAAATCGACGGTTGTCTCGGACGAGGAAACAACAGCTCAAGAGGTAGAGTGTCTTTTATTGGTTTGTTTACATGAAGTCNACAGGTATTGGTGCATCTGGGGACTGCCGGTGGACCAGGGACAAGAAGACAGTTTGATGGGTTGGCAGAGAGTCCTGGCGGACTTGGTGAGGTACACATTGCAGAAATCGACGGTTGTCTCGGACGAGGAAACAACAGCTCAAGAGGTAGAGTGTCTTTTATTGGTTTGTTTACATGAAGTCGGTGTTCGGCCTTCTAATTTATTCCTATCGCTCATTTAATGAACATTGAAATGTTTGTCTACACATCACGTCACTTGTTTTAGTGCCACATATCGTCCATTTTGTCGGACTTTGCGTATAACTGTGTTTGAAAAATAAGCCATGTTTTAAATTTGATGTAGGTGAGCTGGTGGTCTAGGGGGTAAGGTGTCAGACTTCTATGCTGGCGGCCGGGGTTCAATCCCCGGTCCCGGCACAGATTTATCTGACTACCCAAACCCTTCCTTCACCTCTGACAAGACATCTTGTGAATGTGAGGAATGCCAGGCCTCCACCGTGGTTCGGATTCCACGTTAAACTGTAGGTCCTCCATTTCTTCACACAATCACCCTACCACTACATATTAGCGTAAGTGCGTATAACCCGAACGGGTAGTAAGACGCGGTGCTAATAATAATAATAATTTAAATTTGATTAAGACTTCCAATTAGTTGAGAGGTTAAGATACGGTAAAATGGCTAAAAACGGACACAAGACACTTCACAGTCCTCTTTGTGCTGAAGACATGTCTTGTTCTGATGAGTTGGCCCTCCCTCGATTTTTATTTAATTTTAACACTTAGGTTTTTGTTGTTGTTTTTGGCACAAAACCGGAAAACATTCTAAATTCTTGTTCTGATGAGTTGGCCCTCCCTCGATTTTTATTTAATTTGAACACTTAGGTTTTTGTTTTTGGCACAAAACCGGAAAACATTCTGAAAGTTTGTGGGTTTCCTTTTTTTTCCAGAAAAATATATTTGAAGAACTGGTCAAGTACCGCGATGTGCTGTCCACCCTAGTGTTGAAACGTGGGTGCTCCTGTAAAGCCGACAGTGTGTGTGTTTGTACTAAACAGTAGTGGATCAAGACTCGGTGGGAGATTAGTTTGTAAACACTGGACAAACCGACCGGCATAGTTGGATGTCAGAATATCGCTGTTTGTTTAACATTTTATACTTTATTTCTGGTGTAAACATATGTCCCCGAGTAGTGGTAAATGTAATGGGTTGTGATCCAGAAACTAGACCGCCTTGTTGGCCTGAGGTGCTGGGACGCTTACTCGACCAGCATTCCAACAAGGAAAGAACGGAAATTACTCATTAAGACTATAACAGTGATTTTTAGGTTAAGATACAGACACGTGTTGGGCGAGTGAAAGTGTCAGACAATTTGGTCTTGTAGTAAATTATTTGTGTCTGGCATCAAGTTTTTCTTACGCATTCCTACATTTCAGAAACTCCGACGAGCTCGTTATTTTCATAGCTATACATTTTAGTTTAGAGCAGTGTATTAAGCAACATCCATTGCACGTGATGGCACATATAATAATAATAATAATAACGTATCTTATGTCACAAAATGGGTATGGTCTCTGTTTTATCTTCGCTTACAGATATTCAACGGATAACGCAACAAATCAGTCCCATTCATTAGGAGCTAATTGGAACCAATAATAATGCATGAATGTTGCTAATTGGTGGTGTAGTGTGGCAGACTATACAGACAGGGGAAACCACACATCCCCATATTGGCTGTAAGGTAGTAGTCGAACGTTTTTACTCAACAGAAGGTCCACTCGATTATTATCCACACAATATTACTCCGATCCTGTTTTATTAGTTATGTAAGCATAGTGTAGTGGGAGGTGTGCTTACTTTGGCTGACTACACCATGGTGGAGCCAACCAAGCTAAACGATTGGACAAAGAGCTACTAGCCGAGAGAAGAAGGGAAGGACCAATCCGGATATTTGCAGCAAAAGCAAGAAGTTTGGATTAAGAAAATGTGGAAGAGTCACTTTGTATATAAAAACCCATTTAGTTCACAACACAACAATTTAGACAAAGGTTTAATAATAGTAGGTATCAGAATTTCACGGTTTGAAAATGTACAGGTAATAGACAACAGAATAAAGATGTTACTCATTTGTTAGTTCAAAATGGCTCCCACTTTAGCCGCCAGAATGCACGACTTTCCACGGAAAGAAAAATCTCAGTCAATATGAAAGTAGGACAATAGTTTTCTTTTATGGATTTAGCAATCATCATACAAGTAACGTAAACGTTCGGAGGGTAACAAAGAATAAAGCCCAGACACAACCTCGACTTGAATAGCGGGTTCGACTCCGGCTAAACCTATAGGAATCCTCCCTGTTCATATTTATTGGGAGACTGCAAGCCCAGTAGGGTCCCTGTATCCACGGTTTGCCGCTGCCCAATTCAATTTGTTAATCAAATAATAAAATGGTCTTTAAGTGTCCAACCATTCACAAAGCGAGAACTGGCTGTACTTACTATCAGCAGAATAAACACGCCCACTACAGGTGTTGTGCTATCATATCACCGCGCGAGTGTCGCAACAAGAATGGAGAATAGAAAGTACACCTTAGTGTACAATGCACATTATTATTATGTACGTAATGGTGGCAATGTCTTACTCTGAATAATTTATTGATTAAACTTTACCGTTAGATAAATGTCACCTTATATAACGTATTACTTGCCTGATATGGGGCCTTACTGTAATCAAAGGTCAGGTTTGAGTTTGACCTGCTTCAATGGCTGAACAGTCTAAGGTGTCAACTCTCATGGTTAGACTCTCGCTGATGACGGGGAGTATGGGGGTTTGAATCCTGGTTGGGTCTGCTGAGAGTGGTTTTCCCCTAAACGGGTTCTCATTCTCTTTCCACGTCAAATGTGGGTGTATTACCTCTTAAAAGGTTTTCTCGGTCATCCCTACCCCTTCAGAGTAAACATAGATGCATACAACCTGAACAGGTAGTAAGATGTGGTTATTAAAGAGGGGAATAACATCTCTTATAGGCGTGTAACCTCTTTACGGGGTAATTGTATTGTATTTGGAGGAAAGGTGGAGAAACAATATGAACACACTTCACACTGCTGCCACTGGACAGAGAGGTAATGGCTGCCTCATTACCACCCAATCCCCTGACCTAGGTTTCATTATATGCGGAACTCATCAGGAGGGAGAGTGAGAAACGTGCATGAATGAAACCTAGGTCAGGGGATTGGGTGGTAATAAGGCAGCCATTACCTCTCTGTCCAGTGGCAGCAGTGTGAAGTGAAAAGAGGTTTTTCCTTAGACCTATATTATACATTTTTGCATTCACTGTTTATTTCCTTAGTTATTCCTAATACATGTTCCTATCGTTATTAAAAGGCTTGTGTAAGGTTGTGTATTGTGATTGGTCGGTTGCCAAGTCGATAGAGAGAGAGGACGTAAGAAAGAGGGTGGAGTGCAGATGACCTTTGGGTCGAGGTTATCTGTTGAATTGAAGGTAGGAGATGATCGGGCTTGGTGCGAAGGCTTACTATGAATGTTTTTAAACACAATTACTTCTTTGTAACAACTCTACTGAAGTGTGATCTACAACCAAATCTTCACAAACAAACCTATTTTATTGTAAAATATATTAATGTAATTTCAAAGATATTTTTAAAAATTAATACATCTTGAGTTTTATTTTAATTTTAAAAACATGGTTGTTTTATTTATTTATCGTTAGCACCGTGTGTTTCTTGTGAAGCTTTTGAGGAACACGTCGGCTGTCATCGGATGGTAAGGACACGTAATAAGGATGGAAGGGGAGAGGATCCCAAGATGATTATTTATAAGGATATAAGGTACAGTAGCCCCATGGCTTCTTTGGTGCTGACTGACAGCTCACAGCTGATTTCTGACAGTCAACTTTTAGGTATATACCTACATTTTGACTGTCAGAAGTGACAGCTGATAAACACATGTTTTTGTAGATAATATGGCTCGGCGTAGGGATACATAATTTGGTCTGGTAGCTTTGCAAAGCCATCAGAAGTCGGCTGTGAGCTGTCATTCAGCACCAAAGAAGCCATGGGGCTACTGTATGTAGGGAATAAACTGCAGCAAGTGTGCAAGTGAGAGGAGAAGAATGATGGAGACATTTTACTAAACTGACCAGGCCACAGGCTGAAAATAGTTCATGATGGTGATGATTTGTTACTACAGGTTCAGGTCATATACCTATGTACTAAAAATTACACTAAGGGTTTAATTGTGAGGAAGTGCACACACATTTGCGTGGAAAAACCACCCTAATTGCATCGGACCGGGATCAAACCCCAATCTCCCCGTCATAGGCAGTCTGGTCCAACACGAGAGTAGTGTGTTAGACCACACTGTCAATTCAAACATTTTATTTTTATATATTTATTGAACCAAGGTTTGACTCGCAAGCTTTCACAGAAGCTCACTTGACTAATGAAAAACCCTTTCTAATAAACCGTAATGTTTAGCAGCTGCTCTGTGATTTGATAGCCCCTCTGTGGATTCAGTCGTCGGGTATGTTGGCAACCATCTCAGAATGATTAAACAGTATTTAGTGGTTGTTAAGGAAATCATCCACAATGGCAGATCCCCCCCCCCCTCCTACTCCATGTTCTGTCTCTCTTGACTGGCCGTTGTAAACCCGACAACAAGCTACTTTGTACACCCCTCAGTTCACACGTGTCATATTACCCCTCAGTTCACACGTGTCATATTACCCCTCAGTTCACACGTGTCATATTACCCCTCAGTTCACACGTGTCATATTACCCCTCAGTTCACACGTGTCATATTACCCCTCAGTTCACACGTGTCATATTACCCCTCAGTTCACACGTGTCATATTACCCCTCAGTTCACACGTGTCATATTACCCCTCAGTTCACACGTGTCATATTACCCCTCAGTTCACACGTGTCATATTACCCCTCAGTTCACACGTGTCATATTACCCCTCAGTTCACACGTGTCATATTACCCCTCAGTTCACACGTGTCATATTACCCCTCAGTTCACACGTGTCATATTACCCCTCAGTTCACACGTGTCATATTACCCCTCAGTTCACACGTGTCATATTACCCCTCAGTTCACACGTGTCATATTACCCCTCAGTTCACACGTGTCATATTACCCCTCAGTTCACACATGTCATATTACACCTCAGTTTGTGGGAATAAAAGTGTCAACTCTTATCATGCGAAGATAGTGCCAACATTTGCAAACAATGTGTGTCATGTGGTCAGCACAAAAAGCCCTCCCTCTGGCCATTAGAGCGGTGAATTTAAAAATTTTGCGCCCCTAGGCACAATTATAATATGCAACGCAAGGGTTTAAGAGGATTCGGGGAGGGGGGCGGAAGTTAGTATTCGAGAAAATATTTTTATGAAAGAAAATCTGACATGAACAGTACATGTCCTACAGTAGCTTGAAGAAAGGGAGACTGACGTCAGTTACAAAGCGATTGTAAAGTACAGTTATTTAGAAAGAAATATTGTCGTTCTAACTTTAACTTACTATTTCAATAATTTTTAAACGTAATTATTAAAAATAAAAATAATGCTATCCAAAACGTGCCCCACCCCCCCCGTAATGTGCCTATAGCATAAATCCACTTCTGGCCATTAATCTCAGTTTTCTAGACTGGGGCTGTTACACCTTTATTCAATTGGCTTCACATTTGTCTCCACAAGGTTTTGACCTCATTCCAGACTTGAAGCTTGAAAGATAAATTCTGGAAGCATTTAGGGATCGAACCTGACACCTCTATAGCTGTAGATTTCTAAGTTTTTGTTTTTAATTAGTGAACAAAAGACTATTTTGTAAAGTTTTAATGTTAAAAATAACATGATTTAATTGTTAGTACAATTCTTGGAGAAGTTAATTATTTACAGAATGCGAAACAACCACTATTGTATTGTAGCGTGTCGGTACACGACTGTGTAGCGTCACAGTTTAGTAACAAGATGCACCTGGGACAGACAAGGTATATTGTCACTGAAACTGGCACTCAACCTTGCTCAAGGAGTGCAGTGAAATTCCTGTAAGGGTGTGTGCATGGTATCTTGTTTGTGACCAGGGAGTGCTAATAGTTCCCCTGCTTGTAGAGCACTCATAGTTCCCCTGCTTGTAGAGCACTCAATAGTTCCCCTGCTTTTAGAGCACTCATAGTTCCCCTGCTTGTAGAGCACTCATAGTTCCTCCTGCTTGTAGATCACTCATAGTTCCCCTGCTTGTAGATCACTCATAGTTCCCCTGCTTGTAGATCACTCATAGTTCCCCTGTTGTAGAGCACTAACAGTTCTCCTGTTGTAGATCACTCATAGTTCCCCTTCTTGTAGAACGCTCATAGTTCCCCTGCTTGTACAGCGCTCATAGTTCCCCTGCTTGTACAGCGCTCATAGTTCCCCTGCTTGTAGAGCGCTCATAGTTCCCCTGCTTGTAGAGCGCTCATAGTTCCCCTGCTTGTAGAGCGCTTCCCACTGGTGAAGGAACGGTGGAAATGTCCTGTTTATAAACAAACTCTTCTTTGTAGATGGGGCCCTCGTCACAGCTGTCCTCACATGTGTACACAAGGAGAGTGCCCCAATCGATACTCTTCTCAACAGTGTCCAGGCACAAGTGGTTCAGGAGGGTCGAGAGCACCTGGGAATAAGTAACAATCTCAGAATGAAACATACCATTAGATCAAACACAACAAGTTATCACTACAGGAGAATTTCTATGAGCAAGAGATAAAGAATCTATCAATTTTGCTGGAATAGGTATTTTCACATTATTTCTAGTATTCTTATATATGCCACAATCAACACGGGGCTGGCGGATTTACTTTCCCTGCAAAGAGAGTTGTGCTACGGATTTTTAGCAGCCGAGAAAAATCCGACAGCCTCGGCTGGGTTTGGACCCACGGACGTCATACTCATCGACCACTACTTATTGAAAGAAAATAAACCCAACTTCACAATAATTATGAATGCACAGCCATTGCCGAGAATCGATCCGAGGACCCTCGGCTAGTTAGGTAGACGTCCTACAGATGTCAGGTCCTCAGTTAGTAAGTCACTCGCCTGGAACTCAAAGACTCGAGGTGCCCCACAATTGGGGCAGGAAGGGACCTCCGCCGCATGAGCCCCAGACACCCAGAGGGGCTCCCCACCTCTGTCATATCGCAGCACATGACCTGGGTTCTGTTTCATGCGAGAGTTGTAACGGGAGAAGTCGTCGTCTTCCTCGCTACCGGCCATGTTGAGGAGATGCTCGTCTACCGAGGTGTCGCCTGTGACAAACAAGTCGACATTACTCGGCCACTCTAACAGTGTCAGATGCGATAGACATCAAGAGATGTGTTTAACCTGTGTTTTATTTTGTGTTCAAATGTTGGCAGTAAAACTGAGGCATACCATGAAACGTTCCAGCCTTATTTTCTTGCACGAGTCGTTTGTATTCCCGCAGTTGTGTTTCCTCATCCTCCTCACTAGTATTGCTCTCGTTATCCTCGCTCTCGTAATCCTCTGGTTGCGTCGTTAGTTCAAACTCTGGTAGCAGCCACCGAGGAACGACTCCGTCACTCACTTTGTCTGAAAGATACAAACTGTATATGTCGGAAGCAAAATAAATTAATACTTCTAATTTGAGTGCGACCTTGACAGGAGGGGCGTTGTTGGCAGGGGTAACGAGTTCCCACCCCCTTCATAATATTCTGAAAAATTTATGTTTGGCACTCTTCCTAGATGATTTCTGATAGAAAATTTATGTGACTTAAAGAATTAACTGTTATAAAATTGGTTTCGTTCAGTTTGTACATGATTATTTTTTAAATTAAAACCCACCTCGGTGGCGTAGTTGGCTAACGCGCTTGTCATGTTGAGCTCGACTGCTGAGGACGAGGAGATCGAGGTTTGAATCTCGGTCGGGTGAACTGGGGGTGGTTTTTTCCTAAATGGTTTTCCACTCTCCCTCCACGCAAATGCGAGTTCACTTCCTCTAATTCAACCTTCCTAATTCCTAATCCATTAGCGTAATTAGTACTTAAAGCGTATAACCCGAACAGGTAGTAAGACGCGGTGATAAATATTATATTATATTATTTAAATTAAATGTGAGAATTTGGTCTTTTGCCCTCATCGTTAGAGATGGCGACACTCGGGGAGCTAGAAATGAAAAGTACTAATGAAACCCCAGACAATATTATTCTCCTGTCTTAGGGGTGCCTAAGAAACATCTCGGATATTAAAAACTGGCGGGAAAACAAGCCTCACAAGGACTAAATAGTACATGTTATTTATTTTGCCAACAAGCCTTGGCTCGAATTGGGACGGTACAATCTGTTTAGTTGTGGGGGTAGCTTAAAGTTTACAAGCATACCTTTCAAATACAATAACTATTAATTGTTATTTTTTCGATTTAGAGTAGTCTATTATTATTATTTTTATATTTAGCACTGCGTCTTACTACCCGTTCGAGTTGTACGCTTAAGTACTAATTACGATAATGAATTAGGAACTGGGAAGGTCGAATTGAGGAAGTGAATCCGCATTTGCGTGGTGGGAGAAGGGAAAACCACCCCCAGTTCATCCGACTGAGATTCAAACCTTGATCTCTCTGTCCTCGGCAGTCTAGCTCAACACAAAACGAGCAATTTAGAGTATTGTTGATATATATAGTAATTATTTAAGACACCTGTAAGTTGTGTACCATTCCCGGGGTGTTGGTGAAACTAGGCTAGTGGTACATAAATAAATAGTTGTGTCAATCACAGGGTATATTTAATTAGGCTATGTATTAAGTGCCTAACTTACCTGATGCACAAATGTTCCTGTGTCCAGCCTTCCAGTCAAGAGTTTGGTGTTCTCGACCACAATAGTTCACTTTTCTACACTTGCCACAATGGCTCTGCCCTCTGGCCCCACAAACTGCACACAGCTTGAGAAAATGTTCAGCCCTCACATCCGGTTGCCAGGTCGCTTTTTCTATTGGAGGGTTGAATGAGAAATAATTATTTCGGCGCTTTAGCTGGCATCTAAACACTCTGAAATTAACACTCGAATTTTCTTTACAGCAAACTGGATCTCGGCAAAAGAAAATAAATATTGTTCTATGGAAACAAGATTCTACGTCTTCTATTGGAGCATAAACTTGGCAAAGAAAAACGCAAGGTTTGCCACATTCTTTACATTTTAAGTTATCGGGAATATGTTTAAGATCTAACCACGCAGGCTTCCCCCCGACTTTACTGGGGAAAAATCTACTTTCTAACCTCCATTCATCACACGAATTTATATATCCAACATCAACAATACGATCTTGTTTGTTATTTACAGCCATTAAAATGTTTCGTATGTTTACTAGTTAATCTATTGAAATTTGAATCAAGAAAATGCAGCTGGTGTTAGCGTCACAGATCAGTGATTGGCAATTCCACAGAAATAGACTTTAGAGCGAGTAAACTTTGAAAGTGTCACAGATCACTATAGAGTGAGTAAACTTTGAAAGTGTCACAGATCACTTTATTGCTCTTGAAGGCTTGATGACAAATCACATTATTCCAATCATCGTCATCAACTGTTTCCAGCAGGTGGCTGGGTCAGTTGAGTAAAATCCTTTCATCTACCTCTATTCTTCCACCACACTTACTCCTTTATTTATTTCCTTCTTCTCCTCTCACTTGAACACTTTCTGTTATCTTATCCTATTCTAGAAAAATCATGTTAACATTTTTATTATTATTATTATTTAGCAACGTGTTTTACAACCCGTTCGGTTTATACGCTTATAGTTCTAATTACTCTTAATGGGCTAGGAATAGGTAAGGTTGAATTTAGAGAAAGTGAGCCCGAATTTGCGTGGAGGAGTGTTGAAAAACAATTTAGGAAAAACCACCCCCAGTTCACCCAACCGAACTTGGATCTTCCCGTCCTTGGCCATCTAGGTCAACACGATATCAGCGCGTTAGCTAACTACGCCAACGAGGCGGGTATATAAATGTTGGTCAGATTTTCAGTTGCCGCAATACAAGCTAGTGCTATGATCACTGCATGGTGTTATGAATACGCGACGTAAAATAACAGCTGTTTATGATTGTTTTAGACAAAAACTATTAACAATCCTTCACGTAGCTGAGATAAATACTGTATTTTCATTTAGAATAAAGTAATATATGTGATGAATATTTGAAATAAATATATAGTATAAGTGTGAATTTGATATGAAAACCCCGTTTAGGTGTAAATTTAGTTTGCTTTTACTTGGTTTATAGGTCTTAGGCTACTCAATTTTAAGAGTTTACTCGATTATTCAAAGGAAGTGCTATTTATTTTTTTCAGTCGTAGGTCTAGTTGAAAAAAACCTTTCTTTTTGTTTTAAATTTTATTATATCTTTAAACGATCTTAATATTCAAACAAATAATTCAAATTATCATCCAATTGGGTTCAAACACGAATGGTATCATAATCTGGTATTGCCTAAGACCCTCAGCACTTAATTCATTTTATTTATAACACTATTTTAACCATTAATATACTACACAATGTGTATAATATCCATCCCACATATACACACAATACACCGTAATAAAGTTGATAAATAGGATATATCTATTTCATAACTAAATAAAATCAAAAGCTTTAAAAATTATCAGTTATTATAGTTGATATATATTTTAATCATATGATACTTTTAGTTCACCATATTACCTAAAATCGTGGAATGAAAACATAGTAGGTCGCACTTGACTACAATATTTTAATTGTGTGCATGCAATTATCATTGATATTATAATATACTATAACTGGATGGGCATATGTGTCTAAAATTTTCAAACTATCGTCTGCACACCATTGTATAAGATAAGATGATGGTTATTATTAGCACAGCAGCTTACTACCCGTTCGGTTTATACGCACTTACGCTAATGTGTAATGGTAGGGTGATTGTGAGAGGAAATGGAGGACCAACAGTTTAACGTGAGATCCGAACCACGGTGGAGGCCTGGCATTCCACACATTCACAAGTAGTGTTCAATACACGTCTTGTTAGAAGTAAAGAAAAGGTTTGGCAATCAGATAAATCTGTGCCGTGACCGAAGATTGAGCCCTGGACCCTGGCTCAGAAGCCCGACATCTTACCCCTAGACCGCCAGGTCACGAATGTAAGATAGAAAAAAAACTTTCCTCACTCTCTTCTTCCACGCAAATGCGGGTAAATTTTAGCCTCCTGAACTGGAGTAGGTTCATAGCCTCACACCTTAGCCTCTTCCAAATTTCCCTGTTGACAGCAGTTGTCTACTTTACATCCTATAATATAAAGTCACTCCTTACTTCATCATCCCGTCTGAACTTCGCTCTCTCCAATGGTCTTCTTCCTTCTGATTTTACAAGGTACACCTGTTTAATAATTGCTGTTAAATTCGGGTACACTTCCTCTAAATTCAACTTTCTTCATTCCTAATCTATTACCATGATTAGTACATAAACGTATAGCCCGAATGACTCGTTAAGAGTTTAGACGTTGTTTTAATAAAATAGTTAGAGTACTAAGATCTATCTATAAATTGTGGTTTACCAGTTCCTTCTTATAATGTTATTGAAATAACCTATACAATAAATTTAAGGTTTGACTAAGAATGAATATATTATTTTGTTAAGTTGCTCTTCCCGCGCTTTTTTAGGTATAAAACTTACCAGTTTACGCCATTCATAGAACATGTATTATTACTTACGCCATTAAATAATACACTGAGTATGTTGCATTGTCTACATTGAATCTTATAAAGAAGATAGTTAATTAAAAGTACATTTTGTACCCATAATAGCTAACAATAATATTATTAAATCAATTGTAAGATGTCTTTGAGTCTCTCAGAAGGTGCTTTAGAGGTATGTATACAAAAATAAATTGAACCAGGTTTTGTATGAAAGTTAAGTTGTGACAACTCACATTAATTGTTTAATTCTCAAATCAAGTAGAAACCTCTCGTTACACAGCTTTATGGTATACTTAAATGTATTAGTTGTTATTTAATGTATATTTATTATTTTATGAACGTAAGACATAGGCTGAGAGATTATCTAATCCTAGACAACCATTCTACTGAATATTATTAATAATATTTATACCGCGAATCATTGGATATGTGGACCTTTGCTTTATTAACAAATTAAAAATTGTGGCAAGTACTGGATGCTTTCGAAATGTCGTATCTACGCTGATGACTTGAAAATATCAATGCATCGATTGTTCAATTTAATTATTTTAAAGTCGTCAGTGTTTATTATTTAACTCCTGTATGCACTTTTAAAAACTTTGGGCGAGTTTTATTAGTATAAGGGTCCTTGGATGCCAAGTGCACTTGAAAGCTATAATGGCGTTGGCTTAAAGGGTGGAAATAATTTTTGATGGTCTTCGAATTAGTTTCAAGTTTAAAATTTCGTCCTTTATTGTGGACTTTACCAAGGGGCACATGCGGCTTTATTGTGGACTTTACCAAGGGGCACATGCGGCTTTATTGTGGACTTTACCAAAGGGCACATGGAGCTTTATTGTGGACTTTACCAAAGGGCACATGCGGCTTTATTGTGGACTTTAAAAGGGCACATGCGGCTTTATTGTGGACTTTACCAAGGGGCATATGAGGCTTTATTGTGGACTTTACCAAAGGGCACATGCGGCTTTATTGTGGACTTTACCAAGGGGCATATGAGGCTTTATTGTGGACTTTACCAACGGGTACATGCAGCTTTATTGTCAACTTTAGTTAAAATAAGGTTTTATATTGATTGAAAGAATGATTTAGGCTGTATCCGAATAGCCAAGTACACTTGACTTGATGCACACTTGGTGACTTTACACTTAACACGCACTTGAGATCGAAGACTGCAACAAACTATTTGAATGGCAAATTATCCTTTTCCCACCCTTGAGTCTGCACTGCTGCTTCCTACCAATGATCTTAGAAACTGTCTTAAAACACCATCTATCAGCCTAAATTACCGTCGGCCACTTGCAGATTTGTGGTGACTTATTTTCCCTGCACTTGACTATACACCACAACACACTACAAAACAACCAGTATATTTAACGTACATTATCAAAGATCACATTACGCTACGAGCTCTGTCTCTAGCGGACGAAAGATTAAACACTCACCGATAAACACCGCATCGACGACTTGTCGAGGATAACTTAATGGCCCCCTTGGATTAACGGGCGTGTGAGGGGTGCACTAGCACATTTCGTGACTATTCGGACGGACCTACACGTGATTGCTAATGCAACTATCGAGTGAACGTCAGGGGTTGACGGAGCGTGAAGTAGAATATTCGGATACAGCCATATTGTATGGGAACGGAATAAGACCTACATAAACCGTTAAATAAAACCAATTATATTGTGTTCTTTATTAATATTAGATAATATGTTGATCAGTTAAATTTATCTTTGTACCACAAACATATCTTTGTTGGTTTCAGTTTAAAAATTGTTTAAAAATATTACTTTACTGATATTAGCAGATTAATCAAGGAAAATAACTATATATCTTAATTGTTCTAGTTATACATAAATATTTGATACATTATTTGAAATCCTTGTGTTTTCGGTGCGGAATTACAATAATTAGAAAATGTGGGCTGTAATGCATTATCAAAATTCAATCTCGTTGCCATTGTAACATGAGTTCAAAATGTAGTCACCAGGAAGCTCTAGCTCTGCTATGCTGTCTTGAAAAGCTGCACCCTAGATGCACTTAAGGGCATCAGAAATGTGTTTGATTAAAGTGTTCAGTAAAGTGTAAAAGTGTGTAGTGCGCAGATTATTCGGACACGGCCTTGGTGTTCCTAGACTCTAAACTAACTTTCTACACACACATAAATACGACTGTTACGAAATCTTTCAAACGGGCCTATTGGAAGAAAAACAAAATAGGTTTCTATACTCCATTCACGGTAGGAATTACTCTCTGAAAGGTCTTTTTTCCTACCAATATCCTACTATATATATTAGACTTCTGGTGGGGGAAAAGGCCTTTAAGAAAACAATTCCTATGCTGAACGGACTTTTAACTCTAGAGGAAAACGTTTCCTTTATTTTTATATAATATGAAGAAACTTAGAATTTGGTTCTATTATTTGGTCTCCACATTACAAAAAGTACAAAACAACTTTTATAAATTCTGTAATTTCCTGTAATAATCAAGATACTAAACCTTTGCTTATCTAGAAACCCAGAGAACAAATTTTGAAATCAACTTCCTTCATAGACTAATAAATGGACAACTAGACTGTGTGACCTACTGACTTAGAACATAGTGTCGGACTTCTGTGATGGGGGTCCGGGGTTCAATCCTCGGTCCCGGCACAGATTTATCTGATTACCAAACCCCTCCTTCACCTCTGACAAGACATCTTGTGAGTGTGGGGAATGCCAGGCCTCCACCGTGGTTCGGATCCCACGTTAAACTGTAGGTCCTCCATTTCATCTCACAATCACCCTACCATTACACATTAGCGTAAGTGTGTATAACCCGAACGGGTAGTAAGACGTGGCGCTAATAATAATAATAATAATAAATTACTTGTACAATAATTCACAAGTTTTATTTCATGCAATGACTAGACTATTAAACCTATTTGACAGTACACAATCTATCTTCAAAAACAAATTACTAAATTACTTTTGTGTACCACATTAAATTGCCTCTTATATGCTTAATTTTAGTCCAACAACTCAGCTCAGTTGGTATCGTGTCTGTTTACTGAGGTAAGGGTCCCTAGTCCGATTCCCGGCATGGCCGAAAATTTATCATTGGTTGAAATGTGGGTTTACCTTTTTCACATCGATAAATTAACGGCCGAGGACCGGATGTTGTGCCTGTCCTGGTCTTAAGTTAGATTATAAGGCAATGATGGATGTAAAAAAATATATATGCTTCTTTTTATGTTTAGATTAGGGTTCTCATACGAGTCTTTTAATTCAGGGTGGCTACAAAACATATTCTACAAATTTCCCTGACTTTTCCAGGCTACATTTTTAAATTTTCCCTCACTACATTTTTCCAGTTTTAATGGTGGATGATGACTTTTTTTTCTTTATTATTGATCACATATTAAAAAAAATTGTAACTACTAAATATAAATGGTTTTATCAGTTATTTTAAAAACTAAAATGTTATTTTATTTAGGTACCATTAACTTTTGTTTTAGTGTTTAGTTGTGAAATTAATGAGATTGTTTGGATATATTTTTTATTCCCTGACTTTTCCTTATTTTTAGTTAAATTCCCTGACATTTCCCTGTTTTTCCTGTCTGTAGCCACCATGTAATTAATCTAGTGAACCGCCATTGTTGGTGCCATTGTCGGTGCTGTTTTCTTAGCCAATGACTGTTGTAGTTCCTTCAAATAAAATAAACACCACAGTAACAATTTCCCGACCTCATTTTGTCAGGAGGTCTACTTCCCAGCACAATTATTATGTCTATCGACGGCACATCTTGAAAGGGAAGGAAAACCTTGTTGGCAGAGTAAGTTCAGGACAAATTGTATTCATTTCCAAACATTTCTGCCAATAGCTTATAATAATAATAATAATAATAATAATAATAATAATAATAATATTTAGCACTGCGTCTTACTACCCGTTCGGGTTATACGCTTCAAGTACTAATTACTCTAATGGATTAGGAATTGGGAAGGTTGAATTTGAGGAAGTTAACCCGCATTTGCGTGGAGCGAGAGTGGAAAACCATTTAGGAAAAACCACCCCCAGTTCACCCGACCGAGATTTGAACCTCGATCTCTCTGTCCTCAGCAGTCGAGCTCAACACGACAAGCGCTTTAGCCAACTACGCCACCGAGGCGGGTGCCAACTAATACTTAAAAACATTTTGGCTGTTAATTGAACAAATTTTGCGAGTTCTCGCGGCCATGTTGGTGATTGTTGCTGTCATTTGTTCCAGACAATCATGCGCGGAGGAACCGTTGAAAACCCCACCATGCAAATCCTGGTGAGTCGTCTAGTTCCGTTAGAAATGTTTGATTTAACTTTGTTTCAAGTTGTTCTCGTATTTAACTGCAAAACTTTCTTTAGAAAAATAAAGGAACTGTATTCAACTTTTTTTTTCATCAAGGAAAACTGTTTTAGATCTTGAGTTTTTAGGGTTTTTTAAACTTTACTGAAACTAACTTATTTTAGGAGAGCTAGATTTTATTTTTTTTACAAATTAATGGTAAAAATAATCATTTACATTTGAGGTTATGTTTATAAACATAGGTTTTCGAGACGATCAGTGTCCGTGTTGACGACATCACATAATGTTGACACTGTTAACAGGGCAGCAGGAAGATGGGGGGAGATGCCACCAGCGAGCGCTACAGGCTACTGCTCTCTGACGGCCGCCACTTGAATAGTTTTGCGATGTTGGCGACCCAACTGAACGAGAAAGTTATTTCCGGAGAGCTGTCCGACTACACGGTGGTCCAAATCAACCGTCATATCACCAGCATGATTCAACAATTCTGGCAAGGGCGAGAAGTGAGTCTTTTGTTCCCTAGTAAGATAATAGTTGGTCCGTTGACATGGAATATTTCCCCGTTGATTGAACACATGACATGGAATGTTTCCCCGTTGATTGAACACACTTGACGTGGAATGTTTCCTCGTTGATTGAACACACTTGACATGTGTCCAGGCGTGTGATGATCATATTGGACCTAAACGTGCTGGCCCCTGGGTCACAAGTCGGGCAAAAGATTGGCCAGCCTGTCCCGTACATCGAGGGAGGCTCGGAAACTGGTGCACAGGCTGCTAAACCGCCACCGATGCCACAACAGCAGATGGTTTCAAACAAAGGTAAATATTACTTTAAGTGTTCCATCTGATTGGTTTTGTGTTTTAGTGGGGCACCCTTAGTCGTCGTAAGAAATAAAGTTAGATGGTTTCAAACAAAGGTAAATATTACTATGAGTATTCCATCTGATTGGTTTTGTGTTTTAGTAGGGCACCCTTAGTCGTCGTAAGAAATAAAGTTGGGTCCTCTTTCGGGGCTGTATTAGATGTTTTTAGGATTCAAATCTTACAACACTCGCAACCCTGATAATAGTAATTTAATTTTTTTTTTAGATTTCTTCAAAAGAGATTTAATTTTATGACTTTTATAGGTTAACTAACTCATTTATATTAATTATTTGTTTTATTAATTTGCTAATAAACCGTTTAAATTTTCTAAATTAAGGAGTTATAGTTTCTTCCACCCCCAAATGTAAATAAGAACTACACTGAATATTATCGCTGAAGGAACTGCACAGGAACTATTGGAAAACAGCGTTGTCGTTTTCTTGTTTTCGGTTGGTTAATATCCACTTAAATATAAGGCAGGTTTCACAACGCAGGTTAGTCAATGTTGCCAGTAGCTCCTTACCCCAGCACGACATGAGAGAGAGAGAAAGAGGGGGAGATTATATATATATATATATATATATATAGAGAGAGAGAGAGAGAGAGAGAGAGAGAGAGAGAGAGAGAGAGAGAGAGAGAGAGAAAACCGGCACACAAATGATGGTTCCCACTGTGTTGGGCTTGTCTGAAAACGTGTAATTGTTTATTGCCCCGAGTTTCAGTCATGTATGGGGCAAAGGTTCCATCGAAGACGACCAATGGACCCAGCAAGGGCTTGGCCCCGACCCCCGACAATGACATGAAATGCCAGCCCATCTCCGCTGTCTGTCCTTACAACTCGGCGTAAGTTTAAAACTCGACAGATTGATTGGATCTAAAATTGGTTCGGATTCTAAACGGTCTGTACAAGTTTACAATTGGATGGTATCTTTGAATTCGACAGAGGCAGGATCAAGGCCCGGGTGACTCTCAAGACCCCCATCAAGACGTGGAGCAACGCTCGAGGTGAGGGGAAACTCTTCTCGTTGAATTTGGTAGACGAGAGCGGGGAGATTCGAGCGACGGCGTTCAACGAGAGTGTCGACAAATTCTATGAGTCGTTGGAGGTGGGTGGAGCCTTAGTCAGCTGACATTTGACGAAGTAATACGAAGTATTAGCTAGCTAGCTAGTTTTGTTAATGAAAATAATATACTGGTACAGCATCATGACGTGGGGTGACCTGGCGGTCTAGGGGTAAGGTGTCAGACTTCTATACTGGCTGCCGGGGTCCAATCCTCGCTCCCAGCAAAGATTTATCTGATTACCAAACCCTTCCTTCACCTCTGACAAGACATCTTGTGAATGTGGGGAATTCCAGGCCTCCACCGTGGTTCGGATCCCACGTTAAACTGTAGGTCCTCCATTTCATCTCACAATCACCCTACCATTACACATTAGCGTAAGTGCATATAACCCGAACGGGTAGTAAGACGCGGTGCTAATAATAATAATGATAATCATGACGAACTGTTTCCAACCTGTGGCCTGGTCAGTTTTGTAAAGGACTCCATCTTCCTCTGTCCTCTCACTTGCACACTTGCTGTTATCTGCTCCTCCCATCTCTTTATCGCAGTTTTTTCCCTACATACTTTGTTTCCATTATTCTCTTTGTGATCTTTTCCTTTTCCCCTCCTCATTACATGTCCTTACCATCTCGCCCTTGCGTTCTCTACCATCTCGTGTACCGCAACTCTTGTCGAGACAACTTCCTTTCTAATCCTATTTATTCTGGTGACACCTAACTTGCTCTCCGTGGCCTCCCCGTTGTTTCCCTTACATCCAACATGGATAAAAGAACAGGAAAATATTGGTTAGCGTATGTCGACCGATAAAAGACCAATTCCTGGTTTTATTTCAGATGAATAAGGTGTATTTCTTCAGCAACTACTCGGTGAAGCCGGCCAATAAGAACTTCTCCAATGTGAATCACGACTATGAGATTACGTTCAATAGCAGCACGCAAGTGTCGCCATGTCTCAACGACTCCGACGTGCCGACAACGCAGTTCAACTTCATTCCCATCAATAAGATCGCAGAGAATGACCCTACGTCCTTTGTAGGTCAGTTTGAGTTCCGCCTTTTGATAGCGATTTGTTTGTACCCGCCTCGGTGGCGTAGTCGGCTAACGCGCTTGTCGGTTGAAGCTCGAATGCTGAGGATGGGGAGATCGAGTTTCGAATCTGCGGTCGGGTGAACTGGGGGGGGGGTTCCCTAAATGGTTTTCCACTCTCCTTCCACGCAAATGCGGGTTCACTTCCTCTAATTCAACCTTCCCAAGTCCTAATCCATTAGAGTAATTAGTACTTAAAGCGTATAACCCGAATCGGTAGTAAGACGCGGTGCTAAATTATATTATTATTAATAGTGATTTGTGTAAAGTTGGTAATTATTCTTAACAATTCAAATGTTTTGTATTTTGTCTTGTTTCTAGTGTAATTGTTTTTTGTAGATGTTATCGGCGTTTGTAAGAATGTTGGCGATGTTGTGACGTTCACCGCCAGGACGACCAATAAAGAGTTAAAGAAACGAGATATTACACTTGTGGATCAATCCAACACTTCGGTAAGGATCCTAGTATCTAGCAAGGACTCTTTAGTACCCAGAAAGGACCCTTAGTTTAACAATGTTAAGACACGGAGCGCGGTGTTTCATGTTACAGTCGAGAGTTTTGACGGTTTCAGGTGTCTTTGACCTTGTGGGGGAGCCAGGCGGAAGAGTTTGACTGACACTAATCAGCCGGTGATTGCCGTCAAGGCCGGTCGCATCAACGAGTTTGGAGGTGGCCGTTCTGTGTCAATGACGCAAGCGTCCATCATGCTGGTCAACCCTGACATACCGGAAGCTCATAGGCTGAAGGGCTGGTTTGACAATTACGGCGTCACTCAGGAGACTGTCAATATTTCGGCCCGCACCGGGACAGGCGGAGTTGGTAAGTGTCCCCATGTCGTGTAAACGTAACGTTGAGTTGCTGGATGGCCGAGCTGGTGATCAAATCAATGTTTTGGTTACTATTTAAGGGAAAGGGAGATAGAAACAGATAAAAGGAACAAACACTTTACACTGCTGCCACTGGACAAAGAGATGATGGCTGTATCTTCTATCATTCTTTACCATTTTCTTTTTTCTTCCTTTTGTGTGTTGATTTTTTGGACACTTAGATAGGAAGATGTTTCTATCTTCTCCTCGGTCCCGGCATAGATTTATCTGATTACCAAACCCTTCCTTCACCTCTGACAAGACATCTTGTGAATGTGGGGAATGCCAGGCCTCCACCGTGGTTCGGATCCCACGTTAAACTGTAGGTCCTTCATTTCATCTCACAATCACCCTACCATTACACATTAGCGTAAGTGCGTATAACTCGAACGGGTAGTAAGACGCGGTGCTAATAATAATAATATTAATGTTTATATATCCCCTTTCCTGTACCTTCTAATAACAAAATATCCCAAAAAAGTGAAGAGGTTTTCCTTAAATAGACATTTAAAGGTAAAGAGTTGTTCTTATTAACCGACACTATTTCCAAATGACTGCAGTCAATGTCTATTCAGCACGACACTATTTCCACTCGGACTAACTAGAGTAAAACTGTTACCAGGTGTTGACGGAAACTGGATGTCGTTCAAAGAAGTGCACGATGCTCAACTTGGAGGAGGAGAAAAACCAGACTACTTCAACTGCAAGGCCACCGTACTGCTTGTGCGCTCAGAGAACGCCACATACAGGGCGTGTCCACAAGGGGACTGCAACAAAAAGGTCATTCACCTGCTCTTGACGCTCAAAAATAAACTCTGAATGGGATCCCAGAATCCTCAAGTATTGGAGGATTCGACAAAATATCCGATTTGAGCTTTAATTATTCTTTTAAAAAAAATTTTGAATTATTATTTGTTTTAGAGTTCTAATTTTGTTTAATGGCAATTCAGAACCAATTATAATTACAGGACAGACTCAACAACCAGACCCCAGACTAGCAATTTAACATTTAACTGAATGTATGAATGATCACAACATACAGTTCTATTAATTCAGATTTGTTCATAAGATTATTAATTTAAACGTGCTTAACACCTGAGAATGGCGGTAATTGAACATTAATTTAGAACTATAGCTATCAAATCTTTTATTGGTGAAACCTCATTATTGTCAAAAGTTAGAATTTTTTCTAAGCAACGTCTAAGTTTCGAATATTTGCACACCCCTAGCTTCAATATTTTCCAAATCAATGTTATAGTTTTTGAAGCAACATGTTGTCTTGTTCCAGGTGGTGGACATGGGTAACGACATGTACAGGTGTGAGAAATGTCAAGCGGAGTACCCCAACTTCAAGTATCGCCTCCTGCTCTCGGTAAGACAACAGCTGACAGAATGTTGGCTGTCCAAAAGGTTTTTTTTCTCCAAAATATTTGAATTTGATTTGATGGGACTTGATTGACAAATTGAAAATATTCTATTTCCACTTGTCCTAGATGTGCCTGGGGGATTGGACGTCCAACCAATGGGTGACTTGTTTCCAAGAAGTGGCCGAGGAGATACTTGGGGTGACGGCCCAGGAAGTGGGGACAGCCGAAAACACTGACCAGAACATGTACAACTCCTTCTTCAAGAACGCCACGTTCAAGTCCTTCATTTTCAAACTGCGCGCCAAGATGGAGTTCTATAATGTGAGTAGTTGGGGTGTTTTGGTTCATTTTCAAACTGCGCGTCAAGATGGAGTCCTATAATGTGAGTGACATGATGATTGTCTGGTAATGAAGGTTTGGGTTTGGTTCCAGGACGAACGCAGGCTCAAGGTGACCATCGTACAAGTGAAGCCGATAAATTTCAAGGAGTACAACATCACATTGTTGGACAACATCAAGAAACTGTCGGACGTTGATTTCACAAAGGAGGTGTAACGTGTTGTGCTGGCACGTGGAGCTGTGTCGTGCGCATTACTTGACCACATAAGTGTTGGCCAATCATTATCACTGAACTGAATTATGTTTTAGCCTCTGTTTTGCGATCATGTTAGAGAGAAGTTTGACTTTAAATAGTTATAATATAACTCTTTAAGGAAAACTTCTTTTCGCTTTTGGAAGAAGTTACAGGAAAGAGAAGAGATTATAGTAAGTTGTGTTGGGCATTTCACACTACTTAGGTAGATGGATTGGGCAGTAATGATTGATTTTATTCAAGAGCCAGTCATTACCTTCTTGTTCAATGGTAGCAGTGCAAAGTGAGTGGTTTTTATGTTTTTATCTATATTTTCTGTAACTTCTTCCAAATATGTTATAATAAAATCCACTATTTTCAATTGTAATTTCTTGTGGTCGGTTTACTTTTTAGCCGACCCTGGCTGGTGGATGAATTAATTAGCTTTATTGTTTAAAAGCTTTTGATACTAAGAAATGTTAAATTTGTTGTAATATTTCAACTTTTTCTTATCACAATTGGCTAGATTCTGTGTAATAATGAAGTGTTTTTAAGTTTTAGGTTTATTTACCTTTGATTGTACAAATGAAACTAATGATGTGTATTCAAAGATGTATTATACCTGATTAAAAATTTCCAACTCTGTTCAAATAAAGTGATTTATTTAACTACAAATGAGGGATATTCCTTAAAATATTCAGCCAATCAAACGGCACTAAATATTGATATAGTTTTGATGTGTTTTTTGATAATATGCAATAATTTAATTTCCTGATTATTACCTAATCTATTCATAAATTGATCATTGAAGAGACAATAGCAGGCCAGTGCCTAGTTTTTAGTGTGTAGAACCTGCCCTTCTATTTTAGTTTAAATATTTAATTCCAACAATCACCATTTGGCGCCAGCTTTCCTTTCGTTAAGGATCGATGACGGCATCTCACAGCAGTGCTCATGCCGGTTAATCTACTAGATTTTAGGGGGATATGGTTTTGAATTCCCGTTGGGCAGTTCCCATAACTCTTGATTTCATTTTTTTAATCCCTCTTACATCAGTGTGAATATCCAGATAACCTGAATATGCATACAAAATTACCCAAACATGTTTTCCTTGACCCGGAGTCGTGTTTAAATGACAGGTCTACCAGAATAGGAATGTGGAAAAAGTATCAATATTGATATTTTCCTTCAGGTACTAATAATTTTTTCCCTGATACTCTGATTAGTACTTTGGTATCTGATTAATATCGAAAGAAACTTTTATCTTCATTCTTGCTGGGGTTCAATGTTTAATGTTAAAGACGGGTACAAAATATATTAATAATATTCAGCTGTTCAATAACTTTTCATAGACATTTTGAAAGCTGGTATTATAAAACCTTTTACAATATCCATTATACAATACCATCCCTCATACCTTCCAAGTTCCAACACCTAACAGACGCGTAAGACTGAACATACTATAATATGTTTAAATCAATATAGTTCCCTGTGTATGAATAAACATGAAATTATTATGCAAAAGTTGAAATTATTACTTGGAAAAAATAATTCCAGATTAAATTTTTTCATACGGATGTCTTTATATCACATCCCTGTACCCGAGCTTCCTTCTTTGCTTCAGACAGAAAAAAAAAATCTTCATTTATTTTTTCAGACAGTTTTTAATAAGTTAAAAAAAAATCCTCTGCATGAAGTAGATTTAGCACAAAATTCGATACAACAAACTTCATTTTATTAAGAGAGGAGATTTTTCATACCAAGCAATAAAGGATTAGATAAATATCAGACCACACACAAATATAAATATTCTATAAATCTTCATTATTAATGTTGTATTATATCAATACCTGTTTAGGGTGGATCATAATCATAATAAAGAACAAACAACCAAACCCCAGACCATTAATTTCAAGATTTGTAGATAAAATAAAGATTCAACTCAATAAATGTCGTATTGTCTACGTGTCTGAACCAAGGCCCGCAACAACTGCAAAGGACAAGATCAATCATGAATATCTGCGATTTCCCCACTCTCCCACCATACACGTGCGGGTACATTTGCTCAGAACTCGACATTCCCCACTCTAATGTGGGTATTAACAATTCTAGTGTGTTCACACTAATAGCATGCATTTAAGGTAATTTCTTTGTAATATGGGAACTGGTTTTTTGATTATTTTAAAGGGTAAAACATCACAGAATATGAGTATTTTCACAAATTCATGCTTTTTATATATATATATATATCAGAGAGAGAGAGAGACCTTTAACATCACAGTCTTCACTTTTAAACATTACAATACTTAAATTTTGATTTTTTGTTTTCAGCTTTTGGAAAGATTTCATGCAAAGTCCAATCAGGAACATTATTTTTGGACCTTGCTACAGGTGGTCATATTTGTCAAAATTATATCTTTTTTTTTACTATTCCCTTCTCTTCATTTGATAGTAGTTTGGTCTTCCATGACATGTTTGTGTGTTATTGTTTGGTCTAAACATAAATTGATACAGTCCATTATCTCGATATCGCAATAATGTTGAGATGGCAAGTTTTATGTTGCTAAGCAGGAAATGTTTAGTGTTTATTTATATTTGATTTCTCTTCAAATATTAATAGTTAAATACACAATATGAACGAAAAATGTACACAGTTTATTTTAATGAACACTAATTCGACTCATATTTAGGTAAATAATACAGCTTTAAGCATATGTCGCTTTATGAGAAAAAATACCACCTTTTGCATATGTCTACTCGTGAATAAGTTTTAATGTAGAAGAAATAATAGGCCATTTAGTTGATCCGGATTCAGAACATCAACCAATTCCGTCTGAATTGAAAAGTGACATTGATATATATTTAGCACCGCGTCTTACTACCCGTTCGGGTTATACGCTTTTAAGTACTAATTACTCTAATGGATTAGGAATTGGGAAGGTTGAATTAGAGGAAGTGAACCCGCATTCACGTGGAGGGAGAGTGGAAAACCATTTAGGAAAAACCACCCCCAGTTCACCCGACCAAGATTCGAACCTCGATCTCCCCGTCCTCAGCAGTCGAGCAGCTCAACACGACTAGCGCGTTAGCCGACTACGACACAGAGGCGGGTGACATTTATACCAACAGTGATGTGATATTCAGTCCACCTCCTCAAGTCCAGGTATAAATGTGGTTATGGAGTCTCTTCAATCATTTATGCTCTTTTCCAAGTCCAACAACAAGAAAACCAGGGTCCTCTGTCTACTGGGTCAAGAAAGTTACTAACTACATAAAAGGTCACGAAAGTCCCTGAAAAGTCAAGAATTTTCAATATTTTGGTCATAAAATCAGGAAAATTTGTTGGAACGCGCCGAATGTCGAGCCGCTCGCTAATTACACATGATGCCATGCAAGCCTCGTGATGCCAAGGGTAAGGTTAACGCCTGCCCTCTAGTTAAAATTTAATGTTGCACATGAGTGCATTATGCCTCTATGCATTATATGTTCGACCATTTACCGAATGAATTTTGTGGTCAAAGACGGTCACCAAAAAGTCAACTTACTTTTGTTGCTCCGACTCGGGAAGACACTCTGAAAACTCACATTCCTTCAGTTTATGTAAAGTGTGGCCAGACACCTCATTACACAAGAGATTACTGAAGCAGTAATGAGGTGTCTGGCACTCGGCAAGAGATAACCATTATATCACCTGCAGTCTGCAAGATAAAACCATTATATCACCTGCAGTCTGCAAGATAAAACCATTAAATCACCTGCAGTCTGCAAGATATAACCATTAAAATCACTTGCAGTCTGCAAGATAAAACCATTAAATCACCCGCAGTCGGCAAGAGATAAAACCATTAAAATCACCCGCAGTCGGCAAGAGATAAAACCATTAAAATCACCTGCAGTCTGCAAGATAAAACCATTAAATCACCCGCAGTCGGCAAGAGATAAAACCATTAAAATCACCTGCAGTCTGCAAGATAAAACCATTAAAATCACCCGCAGTCTGCAAGATATAACCATTAAAATCACCCGCAGTCTGCACCATTAAATCTCCTGCGGTCTCCAAAACCCAGGCATGAACTTTCTTGCTCTTTGCATAGAAAACATCTCGGAATTATTATAATTTTTTCCTTCGAGCTTAAAACTAAATTAATTAATAAAAACATAATTTTTTTTTTACTTTATACATTTTTATTACTGAAAGCATAAAGATATTTTATCCCAATTACAATATTACACTAATATTCAGCGGTTTAATTAAAATGTGGGAATAAAAGTTTTGCCAGTCGTGAAAGCGATATTGAAAAACAAAATAATAAATAAAATGGAAGCAGATAGTGGTTGATTGCTAAAGTGTTGTAGTAACGAGATGATTGACACTACATAAATCTCTTCTCCCGAGAGAATACAGACAGGACAAAAAGGAACTGTTCCAATATTTCAAACCATGCTTCAAACGTTATCATATCTTCTCTTTTCAAGTGACTAGGACTAAGTTTTATGTAATTATATTTATAGATTTTAAAATTTCTCTCTTTTGAAACCTCTTAAAAATATGTAACTGGTATAATATAATCTAGTGTTTTTAGTCTGTTCGACAGCGGGCGAGGAAAGAAGCTTTGATCGACTCGACAGTTACAGGTTACATTCGTAACAAACCCACACTTATAATGAACAGCAAAGTACAATTAGTCTAAAAACAAACAAGAAAATTAAAATTTAAAAAAAAAATCATCAATTTTTATAATAATTTGTTGGAAATTATCATAATTATAATGAAAGTGAACCGATCGAACCCGCACGCTAAAGCTATCTACATTATGCGACATTGATCTGATTTTAAACACATTCAACAGAACTAACATTAATTATCAAATATTTTTTCCAACAATAAATTAAGCAACTTCAGTAATGGTTTATATTTAAAAAACATTATATAAATGAAAAATTCAAAATAAAAATAAAATACCATTGTTTGTCAGGATTGCACAAACCATGAACGGTAATTAATATATTGGCAGTAATAAAAGCTGTTGTACGCAGGCTGACAAACTTGTAAATGTTGCTAACACACACATCACCCGCCAATTACTACGCTCCATTAATATAGCAACTAAATTTAAAATTAACGTCAACAAATAATCCCTTTGAATTATTCAGTCTCTTCAAATTGATTGTTTCTGTCGATCAGCAAATAGACCAGAATTTGAAAATTAAATAAGTCAAAATTATCATTCCAATAAAAAAAAAACCAAAAGGGGTCACCAGATTAAATTAAAATGTAAGGTTTTTTGTTTGTATCTCCGGTCAGACATTTTGTTAAGGAAGAAAACAGCTTTCTCGCAAGTGATGGTGCTGCCTTAAGTCAAGTTGTGGCTGGTACAGGAACCGCAAGTTCTCCGTTGCGCTCTCTTGCACACAGTTAACTGAAACAAGCGCAGCGAGTAGTAACACAACGAACTGTACGAAACCGAGGACTATTTTAATCAAATCCAGATCTAACGTTTTATTTCAAACTTTTCAAAATCCTGACACTTTTAATGTACAGTTTTAACAAACTTGAAATTTTTAAATATTAAGATTTGGTGTTTTTTAGCACCCGTTTGGCTTATAAGCTTATGTATTAATTATGCTAATTGTTAAGGATAAGAAAGGTTGGATTCAAAGGAAGTGTACCCACATTTGCGTGGAGAGTGGGAAACCCTTGGTAAATCTGACTGGGATCTAGCCCAATCTTCCCGTCATTGGCAGTCTAGTCTATTGCAAGAGTGACACCTTAGACTATGTGGTCACCAAAGCGCGGGCTATACTATTTTAGGAGGTTACGTTGCGTGTTGAACATTGTTCCCAGCACCCCTCCCTGGGGGACAATCTGGTGGGGGTTACTTTTTCTTGAGTGTGAAGAAGCTCCTCCTCTTGGGCTCGTCCTTTCGATCACCAGACGCTGGGAGTGTTTGTGAGCGTGACGGACCGCCCGAGCCCTCAAGGTCGCACTGTACAGCCACACGGGATGTCCACTGGGCCATCTCCTCGTCATCCTTGGCTTGGAACAAGAACTCTGCCCCATTGGCCAGCCTGCAACAAAACACTTGCTCAAACATGCCCCTCGAGGGGTAAATCACATGACTCGACATAAACAAGTCCCTCTAGGTGTCTGTCTGGCGCGCAAGACAAGAGCTCACTTGATTCTGAAGACGTGTCTCTTCTTGGTGTAGTCCGTGGCGACCTGGGTGCTGCCCCCTCTCAGGTCCACCGGACTCTCGTTCTTGTAATAAGCCTCTGGGGCTGCCTTGTAACTCTTCTGGTCCTTGTAGAACATGAGGAGATTGTTCCTCAGCACCACGTATATCTTGTCCCAGGACCTGTCCCACAAACACCACCAGGTTATACCCCGATACATGTCCACAAGAAAGCCGATTGTAAAGCTACATCCGGGTTTGTTCGTTGAACTCACCGATTGGTCGCCTTCTTAGTGGTCGACTCCCACTCGTGTTTCCTGATGAGACTGCCCTCGAATTGGTCCTCATCTCCCGCGGGACTCTGCCCTTCTAAACAAGAGGTTAGGATATCATGACACGGCGTGGACATTACCTAGTACCAGCGCCTCGACAGTTTGCTAGGAGTAGTACCAGCGCCTTGACACAGTTTGCTAGGAGATATCCTGGTAGTATTGCAATGTTTAGACATTACCTAGTGCCTTGGTGTTTACCCTCAGTGTCAATAGATAGTAAAAGTAATATTAGTGTCAAATGAGGGAGCCCTGCATTATTTGGCCAGCGAGATGACATTACACCCAAGCAGCCGTCTACTAACAATGGCAAGACAAGGACAAGACAAAAGAACGTCAGATCATTGTCGGCTTTATCCGTAGAACATTTAGAGGTGTCTGAAGTTCCGACTTAACAACGTACGACATGCACTTTTTTAACACAATGACTTAATTTAACAACATCATGCTAATTCAAAAACTACATCTTCACAAAGAGTTCTCAAAACTACAACAAATAAAATGCAAAAAAAAAACCAAACTACAAATTAAATTAAATGAAGGTGTTTACAGGTTGGACATTTTCCTGGTGGTCCTTGGCCGCAACTTACGCTCAGCTTCCGTTTTATGACCACGTCCGCCGACGTATTTACTAAACTTGATCCGCCCAGAGTCGAGTTACCTGTGTCCTCGTCATCACTGTGCGCTGTGCCGGCGCTACGGGACCCCGGGCTCTTGGGGGCTCCGCCAGACTTCTTCCAGCGGAAACTCCTGAACGGCGACTTGGAACGTGAGCGGTCTTTCTTACGCTCGAGCGTCGAGGACGGAGACGGCGACTCCCTCACGCCACGTTTCGGAACTGTTTACACGACTCCAATGATACCAACATAACAACACAAGACGCACACAATGGTGTCGCTTCAGGATCAATTAAACGTTACCCCCGTCTCGTTCAGATTACCTGCCCAAGGTCGAACGAGTTAGATCGAGAATTGCAAGGATATTACTGATTGTTTTCAGTAGCAATGCTCTCCGAGATATCAACGTTCGACACCATGAGAATGGAATTGTTTCCATCAAATATTCTGGCAATCTCTGACAATGACATTGACAATGACGACAAACATTGCACCTGTCTAAGAATATCTGGGGAGTCGACGGTGAACCTGTTTCTGTTTTAACGAGATCCTGAAACGGCCCCAGTTGAACAAAACATCCACTACAGAAAAAGCAGAAATAAATCTAAGATTTTGTGTTAAAGTGGTAGTTGATATACCGCCATTTTCTTAAGGATGGACATATTTGGCTAGAAAAAAATAGTATATATACACTTTCATGTGTTCATACGTCAAGTTATGTGACCTGCAGCTGTCACTTTTGATAGATATTATCAGTACATAACAATAAGAAAGTTATCAATGTTGGCGGCAAAAAAAAGTTTGTATTTTCTAAACGGTGCCTCAAATGTCCGTCGGTAAGAAAATAAAGAGATATCCATCCACCGCTGGCTGCGCTGGCCACATGCTTGTTACTTACTGGAATAGTTGTAGGAACCGCCACCAGGAACAGGTCTGTTCAATGTCCCTCAACCAAACGCAATACGACACTGTCTCCAGACATCAACGTTAACGTTATCAAGCAAACAATGTCCTGCACGACAACTTGCCAACAGTTGTCATACGCTAAATGATTCCTATCAACGTTAACGTTATCAAGCAGACAATGTCCTGCACGACAACTTGCCAACAGTTGTCACACGCTAAATGATTTCTATCCAAGTTTGCCACCAAAATGTCTAACGAGTGTTCATACGCGTAAACTAAACTTGTTATCAAACTTCATTAATAAGCATTCAATAAGATTTCAAACCCAACCAAACCTATCACTGAGGCTCCCCAATTAAATTAAATTCAAGGAGATGTCAAATTTTTTCTTTGTGTGTGTTCAAAGGATTATATACCAGCTTCAATGGCCACATGGTCTGGAGTGTTCCTCACGCAATAGAATCAACTGATGATGGGGTTCACACCTCAATCGAGTGTATCAAGGGTCGTTTTCCCACCTCCTTTCCCTATGAAAATCCAAGTACACTTCTTCTAAACTCGACCCTCCTCCTTCTTATTGCACGTGTAGTTACAACGGACGGAGAACTGTGCCGACAATAGATTCCGGCGACCGCCATTAATAGGAAGTTTATTGTTTTTTAATGTATTTTGAAAAGCTCCTAGCAAGCGGGGTATCAACCCTAAATAAAACCCTTCCCCCCCAAACGTCGGGACAGGTATACACGCGCCCAACACTTACCGAGCGTGGCCGGTAGGGTGGATGAACTGAGCGGCGTGCTGAGTCGCGCAGTCGGCCGTTCCCTGAGCGTATCTTGCCGTACGGACGTCTCGGTAGGTACATGCGCTGTGGTAACATGCAGGTATATGTTTATATGCATACACATGCACATCAAAAATGCAAGTTTTACTTACGCACAAAAGTGGTGCAAAGTCACAACAATGTACAAGCTCCAAGCCATGCTCTATATCTACGATGGAGGTCACAAGAAACTAACATTTGGGGTTAGTTTCAACCGTCTGTTACTTTATAAAGAGCACAGCATGCACATATTGTCGAAACCTAACATAGTTAACAATCACACGTTTAGCTGTTATAGTAGTAAATGCAAATAATCATTCATAAACAAACTTGATACATCACCTCTTAAATATATTTGATCTATTTTTAAATTCAAATAACTAAAAGTAACAAAAACCGTTCTATTTAGTTTTTTAACAGTGTATCTTATATATATTATTATTATTATTATTAGCACCGCGTCTTACTACCCGTTCGGGTTATACGCACTTACGCTAATGTGTAATGGTAGGGTGATTGTGAGATGAAATGGAGGACCTACAGTTTAACGTGGAATCCGAACCACGGTGGAGACCTGGCATTCCCCACACTCACAAGATGTCTTGTCAGAGGTGAAGGAAGGGTTTGGTGATCAGATAGATCTGTGCCGGGACCGAGGATCGAACCCCGGACACCCGGCACAGAAGTCTGACACCTTACCCCTGGACCACCAGGTCACCAGTATGTATCTTCTATAAATTACATAAGTTCTAAGAGGTCAACAGTGATGTGTTCCACTCTGTCCAGTGACAACTGTTCACAGCATTACACCCTGTTCACTCATCAGATCCTGGCCAGATGGCGAGTACAAACACTGGGATTGTATTTTGTCACGAGCTTCGTGAGTCACACGAGAAGAGTAGGGCCCACTAATATGTGTTCAGTTACATATAAAGGTGTGTTGTGTATCAATGTTTTGTGCTCAGCAGTTTTTTTTTAAATTTATTTTTATTACTATAGTAGCTATTTTGCGTTCTTCAAATTATTTACTTTTGAAAGTTGAAAAAAACTGGCTGCTTTCCAATTTCCAGAGTCCACCTTGACATATGAGCGAGCCCCTACTGTATTTACAAAATATGATAGATTTAAACTATTCGTTACCACATCAACATATTTTATAATAACTAACAATCTTCGTAATGTGTGAAAGAGAAAGAAAGAAAGAAAGAGCTGCATTCAACAGTAAGACAGCGCTGCCAACATCTATGGGTTAAAAATACCTGCAAGCCACAGAAGCAAGAAATACCTTCAACAATTACTGCGACCAGTGCAATGAGGGAAACCATTTTGAAAGTTTTAATCAATCACAAGTTTAAAATATTGTTAATAAAACCAATTTCACTTGAATCCCATAAGCCATAGATAGAACATTTGAAAAAATACTTAGATTTAAATATAAGTCTCAGACAAAACTTTCCCATTGGTAAAAAGTGAATACTTTCAAACAGCCGTAGGAAGATTAACAAAACATCTGTTGGTAGTTTACTAAGCCAATATAATAGATTTATCAAGAGTGACCGGCACCTCTCCTAGTGATAACCTGAATGTCTCCTAGTGATAACATTGCCCTCTGAATGTTATCACTATGTCCTAGTGATAGCATCGTCCCCTGAATGTTATCACTGTCTCCTAGTGATAACATCGCCCTCTGAATGTTATCACTATGTCCTAGTGATAGCGTCGACCCCTGAATGTTATCACTGTCTCCTAGTGATAGCATTGCCCCCTGAATGTTATCACTGTCTCCTAGTGATAGCATTGCCCTCTGAATGTTATCACTGTCTCCTAGTGATAGCATCGCCCTCTGAATGTTATCACTGTCTCCTAGTGATACTGTCAACCCCTGAATGTTATCACTGTCTCCTAGTGATAGCATTGCCCTCTGAATGTTATCACTGTCTCCTAGTGATAGCATCGCCCTCTGAATGTTATCACTGTCTCCTAGTGATAGCATCGCCCTCTGAATGTTATCACTGTCTCCTAGTGATAGCATCGCCCTCTGAATGTTATCACTGTCTCCTAGTGATAACATTGCCCCATGAATGTTATCACTATGTCCTAGTGATAGCATCGACCCCTGAATGTTATCACTGTCTCCTAGTGATAACATCGCCCTCTGAATGTTATCACTATGTCCTAGTGACATTGTCGCCAACCACACCCGCGTGCAGGACGAGAGTAGACACAATGACAAACACGGGTACTCACCTTCTTGGGAGGTTGGCCGCTCCGCGCTCGCCGATATCTTGGTGGAAGGTTTGCGAGAAGCTGCGTGACGGGTTTGGGAGGGGACAGACAAAACAAGACGTGTCAACATCATGCAACATGCTACAGACCTCAGGCGCTAGCAACTGACAACAGTTGGTTCACCTGGATCAGCGCTCGGTGGACATAAACCAAGCACATTTAGACAATCACTTTCAATGTTTTCAGTGCTCAAGGACTAGAAATATGTGTTTGCTTAGCACTCAGTGCCGGTAGCGTTGTCTAGTGCTAGGTACAGACCGTGTTGCCTAGTGCTTAATACCAGCAGTGTAATTCAAGCACTCACAGCTTGTTGATAAGACTATATTTGTTACCTTGGGTGAGTTAAAAGATATTTCTTGGTCTGGTCTCAATAATATCCAGGGTTATCAGAGACCTCAATAATATCCAGAGTTATCAGAGACCCTCAATAATATCCAGGGTTATCAGAGACCCTCAATAATATCCAGAGTTATCAAAGACCCTCAATAATATCCAGAGTTATCAAAGACCCTCAATAATATCCAGAGTTATCAAAGACCCTCAATAATATCCAGGGTTATCAGAGACCCTCAATAATATCCAGGGTTATCAGAGACCCTCAATAATATCCAGAGTTATCAGATACCTCAATAATATCGCTGTAGTGTTTCTACACTGTCTTATCACAACAATTACCAACCAGACAAACCAATCATGTTGAGACATTCAGATTTGAATGAGAATTTCTTGCGAGTTTCGAATCAAGAATCTGAACCAAGAAAATCAACATTGTTGATTTGGTGAACATTTCAGGGTTGCCACTATTTTTTTTCAAAACAAAATTTCCTGTGTTCTCTGGATTATCTGGGAAAATGGTAATTGCTTTTGAAAAACCTAAATAATGGTATAGAGGAATGAAATTTCATTTTTCACTAAAATAACATTAAACAGGATGGTTTGACCTTAATGGGAAGATTCGTGCGGTCGCTGCACAACTTTTTAAGTACCAAGGTTGAAAAAAGGGCATGGGTGTGTGTGGGGGTGGGATTTGTGTTAGAATCAGCGTAGTTAGTTTTTCAGTTCACTTTTTCTTCCATGCAAAAGAAGGATTGCTTAGAGCTTGTTGTTAAATATTCACAGTAGTTATATTAAGTTTTTTCCTTTTCCTAAAATACTTTGTTTTGTCCCGACACAAAATAAAAAGTCCCTTTGTTTTCCAGGTCCCTATAAATGGGGTCCCGAATCCTCCCCGAGTTACTGACCAGACACGAGCTGTGCAAGGACCAACAGTTAGAAAATATGGCTCCTAAGTGGCACCCTCCGCTCTCGCCGAGTTAGGGTGCTATGATCAGTGTCAACAAACAAAACCAGAACAGGTAAAAAAATAATAATACATGCTTCAAATTAGTCGATCAAATGCAAATAAAACAAAATAAAATAAAACAAACACGCCATAGCTAGTTCAAGCAACAACAAAATAATGTACAAAACAAACTAAAAAGCCGTAACGATAAACATCTTTGTTCGTTATTAATGAACGTGTGTCACGGGCTGTGGGACGGGTTTCCACGGGACCGGTCCCGAGACCTGAATCAAGTTCATTCGAGTGAAAAACCTCTAAACTGGGACCTTTATAAACTTTGCACACAAATGTTCTACCACTGATCCACCGTGGTTCATCTGGTATCCAGGGCCCTCTTTCACCGGTAGTTGGTGTATTGGCCACTCGGAGCCACTAGAGCATTAACGCGCAAAGCCAGAGGTCTCGAGTTCAATTCCCGTGTCCAGGCTTGTCATTTTTTCACTTGATTGGATCTTTGTTCTAATCCAACAGGGAGACACAAGTAGACAGCAAAATAAATGTAGAAAAAGTGAGAAATAAAAAGAAGAATGTCGTGTTTGTGTTGAGCTACAGAGCGCACGAGTTGTGCAATGGCTTGTACAGAACACAACACTCCAGGTTGTATTGTGTTTGTGTTGAGCTACAGAGTGCACGAGTTGTGCAATGGCTTGTACAGAACACAACACTTTCCAGGTTGTGTTGTGTGTTGAGATACAGAGCGCACGAGTTGTGCCATGGCTTGTACAGAACACAACACTCTCCAGGTTGTGTTGTGTTTGTGTTGAGCTACAGAGCGCACAAGTTGTGCAATGGCTTGTACAGAACACAACACTCTCCAGGTTGTGTTGTGTTTGTGTTGAGCTACAGAGCGCACAAGTTGTGCAATGGCTTGTACAGAACACAACACTCTCCAGGTTGTGTTGTGTTTGTGTTGAGCTACAGAGCGCACAAGTTGTGCAATGGCTTGTACAGAACACAACACTCTCCAGGTTGTGTTGTGTTTGTGTTGAGCTACAGAGCGCACAAGTTGTGCAATGGCTTGTACAGAACACAACACTCTCCAGGTTGTGTTGTGTTTGTGTTGAGCTACAGAGCGCACAAGTTGTGCAATGGCTTGTACAGAACACAACACTCTCCAGGTTGTGTTGTGTTTGTGTTGAGCTACAGAGCGCACAAGTTGTGCAATGGCTTGTACAGAACACAACACTCTCCAGGTTGTGTTGTGTTTGTGTTGAGCTACAGAGCGCACAAGTTGTGCAATGGCTTGTACAGAACACAACACTCTCCAGGTTGTGTTGTGTTTGTGTTGAGCTACAGAGCGCACAAGTTGTGCAATGGCTTGTACAGAACACAACACTCTCCAGGTTGTGTTGTGTTTGTGTTGAGCTACAGAGCGCACAAGTTGTGCAATGGCTTGTACAGAACACAACACTCTCCAGGTTGTGTTGTGTTTGTGTTGAGCTACAGAGCGCACAAGTTGTGCAATGGCTTGTACAGAACACAACACTCTCCAGGTTGTGTTGTGTTTGTGTTGAGCTACAGAGCGCACAAGTTGTGCAATGGCTTGTACAGAACACAACACTCTCCAGGTTGTGTTGTGTTTGTGTTGAGCTACAGAGCGCACAAGTTGTGCAATGGCTTGTACAGAACACAACACTCTCCAGGTTGTGTTGTGTTTGTGTTGAGCTACAGAGCGCACAAGTTGTGCAATGGCTTGTACAGAACACAACACTCTCCAGGTTGTGTTGTGTTTGTGTTGAGCTACAGAGCGCACAAGTTGTGCAATGGCTTGTACAGAACACAACACTC
>CABFOW010004060.1:8356-22182 GCA_902141385.1 Timema californicum | reverse complement strand
CTACAGTTTAACGTGGAATCCGAACCACGGTGGAGGCCTGGCATTCCCCACATTCACAAGATGTCTTGTCAGAGGTGAAGGAAGGGTTTGGTAATCAGATAAATCTGCGCCAGGACCGGGGATTGAACCCCGGCCGCCAGCACCCGACACCTTACCCCTAGACCGCCAGGTCACCTGACTTTCAATTTAAAGGGGCACAACAAACTCAAATAGTTATTTCTCAAAACCCCCCCAGCGGCAAACAAAGCCCCAAAATGCACCACAGAAGATGTTTTATCTTTGAGATGTTCTGAAACTTGACTTTCTTGATAAATAACGAGTGTCGGACCTCGAGATCTAACAGCGGTGAAACCAAGACTCACCTTCTCTCGTCTCACCGTCCTTCTCGCCGTTGACCTGGACTTGCTCCGCTACGGGTGATCCCTCGCCATCCGCCCTGAGGATGAAATAGTTCCGGTAGTGCAATGTTTGTTAAGGCGCTAGCGCGAGGAGGGGGGGGATACACGTGCGCTACTCCACTCACCTGTCACTGGGTTGTTCCTCCGGTGAGCTGGGAGGAGGCGTTTGTTTCGCAGCTAGCTCCTCTTGTCGCCTCCTCTCCTCCTCCTCTTGTCTCCTCTTCAGCTCCTTCAGTTCATACTAGACACAAGGATACACATCAACATACAACGTCACTAGCGCTACAACGATAGTTTCCATCTCACTTAGTTGTGACAAGTACTAACAAGCGTATTATTAAGACAAACAAGTACTAACAAGCATATTATCAGGACAAGCAAGTACTAACAAGCGTATCCCCAAAACAAACTAGTACTAACAAGCATATCCCCAAGACAAACAAGTACTAACAAGCATATTATCAAGACAAATAAGTACTAACAAGCATATTATCAAGACAAATAAGTACTAACAAGCGTATCTCCAAGACAAACTAGTACTAATAAGCATATCTCCAAGACAAACAAGTACTAACAAGCATATTATCAAGACAAACAAGTACTAACAAGCGTATCCCCAAGACAAACAAGTACTAATAAGCATATAAACTACTTCATTGTTATTTTTAAATGCTTACAGATCCTTCCTACAAGTGCTGGTAAAATATCGAGGGGGTGAGTGAATGTCCCAAAACCAGACAGTTTCTATTCCAAAAGTTGTTCAAACCCTGCTCAAGATCTTCAAAACACTTGAAAGCTCTTAGTTTTTGATTTGCTCACACATATTCAGAGATTAATTTGATTCAATTCTAAGATCTTTCATACAAAATTCACATTTGTGATAACATGAATTTCTACACAAATTCTACAGTTTTCACACAATTAACACAAATTTAGGCGTTTTTATTTCTGAATAAACACAATTTTATTTTAATTGGGCAAAAAACATGTCATGCGAAATTGTTTTCAACGCGGTGATAGCGCTATGCCAGGGCTACCGCTTACACAGATAGTAGCAGGTTTTTTTACTGATTTTTAGGTATAAAACCGATCGCAGGATGTATAAATATTTTTTCACAGATATTTAGGCTTTTTTTTAAGTTAACATTAAAAAATCACGATTTCTACTTTTACATATTACAATACTTAAGTTTTGATTGATCTATTCTTTGTTTTCAGGCTTCAAAAGATTTCACGCTCGGTCCAAGCAGGATATTAATATAATATATACGGACCTTGCCGCGGGCAAAAGTATATCATCTTTATAATTATTCCCTTCCCCTTACTTAAGCGTTAAGTCTTTTATGCATATTTATATTTGATTTTTCTCAGACGATGTTAATAAATAGTTAAATACACAAAATTATCAAAATAGTGGACAGTTTTATCCTATTTTTTTTAATGAATACTAATTTGACTCATATTTACATAACTAATAAAACACTTTTCCCATAAAAATAACCTCTTTATTCATAGCAAAAAGTCCTTCAATATTTGCTTTTGTCCGATTTAAAAATATTACTTGTACAACTTTATTGAACTTATTTAAAAGTGTGAATTTGCGCGATTTTGTTTAAACAATAATAATGCTTATATTTGTGGTTAATTTATGGATCTCTTATCATAGAAAGTCAACTTGAGATGTTTCTAGTTCACTGCTCAGTATTACTTGAACTCAGGGGGAAACTGATTTCATCCAAGCTTGATTTGAAAAATGGCTATTCGAACATCTCTAAATGTTTCAGCTTACAATTCAATGTATTTCTATTAGCTCAAGCTTTTGTTAGAAGCCGCCTGTTGCGCTAGATAGCATGTGTGGAGGGAGTGTTGCGCTAGATAGCATGGGTGGAATGTTGTGAACCTTGATGCCACTAACCTCAGCCGTGTCCACCGATCCGGCAACGTTACTCGAGCGAGGCGGGGACCGTTGATCGCCATCTTGGCTGCTCCAACTACCGCTAACACTGCTACCGAACATTACATCGCTAAACACGGACGAGGAAGACTCACCCGAGCTCTCGGCCCAACTAGGGCCTGCCGGGACCGTTGTGTCCTGCCGATCCTTGTAGACGGACTCCGGTAGGAGGGGGTGGGAGCGTGCGAGACCGAGCTGTGAGGTATCAGAGGTCGACAGATCCCGTGTCAGGGCAGAGATTTGAGAGTTCAAGACGACGAGTTCCTCTAGTTGGAGAGTCGGCAGGTCTCCGTACGGGACTACTTCCGGGCTGTTTACAACGTAATTACGATTCTCCGCAGAGTTCAACGGCTTGTAGTGCTTATGAGAGACACCAAACTCGGGGGAAGGACGCTCATAAATTGGTTGGGAAGCCTGCCCCTTTAGTTCGACCTTCTTGAAAACAGGAGTGTCCGTGGATTTGTCACCGGGACTCGGCATCTCGGATCTGTGTCCCCAGTCGGAGCTCCAAAGAAACGAGCGGATCCGTTTCCTGCCGCCTTTCCTGCCTACGTGTTTGACGCTCGGCGGGTAAATCAGCTTTGTCCCGGTCGACGTCACCTCTCTTCTGTACTTCCTGCGGTTGGGGTTGTAGAAACGTTCGCTGTCGAGCAATATTGTCCGGATGATGTGTTCGTCGGTCCTATGACTGCGCTTGGGGGCCGGGCTTAGGACCGGTACATCAGAGTGGCCCTTGGGAGGTGCAGGGGGGAGAATCTCTAAAGGACCTTTATGTAGAGGGGGCAGAGGTAATAGAGTCAAGTAACCGTCACCAGAGTAGCCCTTGATTTGTCGCTCATGCTACAACAAGACACGCAACACAAGTTAACACAAGACACAGTAGAACCAACACATGCCAATCACCAAGGTTGCGCGTGCACATGCAGTAGACACTAAGCTCGGATTATCATAGGAAGCCAATTTTAACCACCAACATTCGTTGAAAGTTACTCAAATTTGGCATTATAGAAATATGTATTTTATTTGGTAATTTTTTAAGTTAATATAAACATTTATTGAAAACTTCCTTATGGATTATGGCATAATTTATCTTTACATCACTAATTAAACAGACTAAGAATGTAAATACAATTTTTAACGAATTTACAGCTTTCAAATAACGGCCTTCCTATGAAAATCAGACTTTATAACTACTACTACAGTAGCCCCGTGGCTTCTTTGGTGCTGACTGACAGCTCACAGCTGTAACTTATGACACTCAACATTTAGGTATGTACCTAAATGTTGAGTGTCAGAAGTTACAGCTGCTAAACAAATGTTTTTGTAGATCATATGGTTCGGCGTAGGGATACATAATTTGGTCTGGTAACTTTTCAAAGCCGTCAGCTGTGAGCTGTCAGTCAGCACCAAAGAAGCCATGGGGCTACTGTACATTCGGCACTGAGGTTACAACTACTACATTCGGCACAGAGGTTACAACTACTACATTTGGCACAGAGGTTACAACTACTACTACATTCGGCACAGAGGTTACAACTACTACTACATTCGGCACAGAGGTTACAACTACTACTACATTCGGCACAGAGGTTACAACTACTACTCATTCGGCACAGAGGTTACAACTACTACAACATTCGGCACAGAGGTTACAACTACTACATTCGCAACAGGGAGGAGCCAAGAACCCCATCAGACCCCCGCAACGTACAATATCAATGCCAGTCTAAACCAGGGCTGGACCAATCAGACACAATATTATAGAAATAATATAATACTAAACAGGCTGGGGCTCAAATTTTGTACAGTCAGCTTAATATTATACTTGGAAGAAGGCACGGGAAAGGAACACACATTACATGGTTACACTTATGTGCTAGGGATGAGGAAGGTTTAATCTAGATTAAATTTACCCATGTTTGCATAAAGAGAGTGGGGAAACTATTTTGGGAAAAACCACCTCAAATGGGATGGAACCAGCAGGCTAGTCTATTGATCCTAGCTTTGCTGAAGCCGTGGAGATGGACGTGTGTCCTCTCTCTCTCTCTCTTTAGTGGAACTGTGTTCTGGTCCAGCCCTGGACTCTACGCATTAGTCTAGGCTATTATCTGATGGTGAGGAAAGTATGAGGTGCAACATGACTCACCGTGGTGAGTCTCTCTAGCGCACTGAACCTCTCCTCTTGTGCCGCCGCAGATTTTTCAAATGCCTCGTGTTTCTTGATGAGGTTCTCCACCTCGTCTATGGTGTGCTGCAATCACAAAACTTGGATCAATCACGAGCTAGTGGTGGACGCACAATCACGAGCTAGTGGTAAACATACAATCACGAGCTAGTGGTGGACGCACAATCACGAGCTAGTGGTAAACATACAATCACGAGCAAGTGGTGGACGCACAATCACGAGCTAGTGGTAAACATACAATCACAAGCTAGTGGTGAATGCACAATCACGAGCTAGTGGTGGACGCACAATCACAAGCTAGTGGTGGACGCACAATCACGAGCTAGTGGTGGACGCACAATCACAAGCTAGTGATGGACGCACAATCACGAGCTAGTGGTGGACGTACAATCACATTCTAGTGGTGGTGATGTACAGCTTACATTCATTTTGCTATAAGCCCTTGGCACAGTTTAAATATTAATATGCAGGAACAAAATCACGAGGAAATGTTCGAGGGATCCCCAAGTGTTCATTTGTTACTTCCTCTGTTCATTTCACAGAGAGAGTTTTTAGCAAGTCTTACTTTCCCATTTAGGTTATACACATATATACTAATTACTGTAATTTAGAGGAAATGTACTCATATTTGCGTGGAGTGCGGAAACCCTTTTAGGAAAAACCCCTTTCAGTACACCCAACCAGGATTGGAAACTTGATCTCTCTACCATCCTCAGTCTCGTCTATTGCTAGAGTGACACCTTAGACCATGCAACCATTAAAGTGTAACTAATGCTCCTCTTGTCCATACTTACTCCGAGCTCCTGACTCATGAGGTAAGGATCCTGCGCGATGAGCCACGCCTCGGCCACCGCAGCGTCCCGAGCGAACTGATACACCTCCAGGATCAGCTGCAGGTTCTCCCAACGCTCCTCCCAGCGGTGTAACAGAGAGTTCCTCTGATTGGTCAACGACAGGAGCTTCTCCTTGATCTCGCTGGACGCGTAGTGGTTACGAGACAGCAGCTCCTTCCCCAGAGAGATGCAAGCCGTGAAGTTGTCCTCGCGAGCGTCTATCTCCGCCTTCAGACTCTGGTGGTTGTTCATGAGTAGCTCCACCCCACTCACGTCCCTGGAAACAAGACCAGCTTCGTCGGGTCACGGGTGCTGGGGTAACTTACTTGCTTCATTACCTTCCAAGACCAGCTTTGTCGGGTCACTGGGCTGGGGTAACTTACTTGCTTCATTTCCTTTCAAGACCAGCTTTGTCGGGTCACAGGGCCGGGGTAACTTACTTGCTTCATTTCCTTTCAAGACAATTCCTTTTGAGTTTTTGATCATTTTCAACAAAATGAAAATACAAAAAATTAAGCTGTGCAAAGTCCACTATTTCCATTCCAGGTGAACTTTAATGTAATATATGGAATATTTTCAAAGCCGAGTCAAAGTTGAAATATTTGTTGTGTTTTATTATTGAAAAATAAAATCGTGCTTATTTATATAAATATATGCACTGAAATCCGTTTTCAAAGGTCTAATTGCATGTTTACTTTTTCCAAGCCGATAAATCCGGTTACTATCCCAACATGCGACTCGACTACTACATTAGTTTGTAGCGCACACAGCCACTAAGAATGCCAATAACCAGACATCAGATGAGTATTTTAGTTCATTCATCTCGAAAAAAATCAACTTTTCCAAATTATTTACAGTTCATTTATTTTTAACAAGAGACGGGTCAAATATCAACTGTTTAGAAAAAAAATTTACTACCCCTTACCTGTAATGAAGAGAGGATGTGAAGGGGGGAAAACCCACGATAGTATATAGTGGTGTGTGAAGCTTCGAAAAGCTGAAGTTGAAGGTAAAATCTTCTTTGAATCCAACATTAACTTTAATTTGGGAATATTTGATTTAGTCAAACTGTGCACAGCGCTAGCAATAATTGTATTTATTCTAGTCTCGAAAATAAACCAGTCGGGCTGGTCCGTAAAAGAAAAGGATCACGGGGTGTGTTACTGGTAATCACCTTGGTTTCTCAGACGTGTTCATCTGTCTGACAACATCATCCATCCATAACATGAGCGTGCGCACCATGTTGAAGAACTTGAAGAGATCCCCGGTATCTGCTAGCTTTTGTCTACGTCCGTCGCACAGCGCCTGCAGGTGCGCCCAGGCGTTCATCACCTCTGTCTCCCTGTTGGTGATCTCCTTGGCCTTGTCGCCCGCGTACGAGGCCTGCAGCTTGGCAGACTCGTCCTGTATCTGCTGCACCTGCGACTGGAGCGTCTGCAGGTCCTGCAGGAAGTTCTGGTGTTTCCTCTGCAGAGTGGACACAGAGCCGGCGTCGCGCCCCAGCTCGTCCGACATTATCTGCTGCTTCTCGAGGATGCGGCTCAGCACGTCCTTGCAGTCGTGGAAGAACTTGTGGAGCTCTCGAGACGCGGCCAACATCTGGTGGTACAAAGTGTTGGTCAATCGTAGTTTACACGCTCACAGCCGAGTCACTATGAGTGGACTGCGAGGAGGGGGGGGGGCGGCGGCTTTGCTCCTCACCTGTGTCCTGGTCTCTATGAGCTCCAGGAGATCCTGCCAAGCCTCGTTCAAGCCATCCTTCCACTCGGCGATGGTCGCAGAGTCAGAGTGACTCGCCCCTATCAGTTGATCGGCGATCCCGTTGACAGCGGCCACCCGCTCCGAGCCTATCGCCTCTGTGTCTCGCGCAAACTCCTTGAACCGCTCCCACAGCAGCTGGAACCATCATTTCAATATCAAGAGCAGACCCCAACAGTCGCAGGACAAGAGCAGTTCCTAAGAGAGGCTCCTCCCCTTACCGTGACATGGTCGTAGTCCTGCCCCAGCTCGTGGGACGCCGCCACCAGCTCTCTCTCGGCTATCCACTGCTCCAAGTCGTCCACCTCTCTGTTCAACATGAACAACTGCAACGCCTCGTCTAGCTTGGCCCTCCTTTCTCCAGCGAGGTCCTTCAGGCCGGCGTAGAGCTTGTCTACTTGCGACTGCTTCACTGCGATCTGGTCACTGGCAGAGAGAGAACACTGGTTAGACTGCTTCACTGCGATCTGGTCACTGGCAGAGAGAGAACACTAGTTAGACTGCTTCACTGCGATCTGGTCACTGGCCAAGAGAAAACACTAGTTAGACTGCTTCACTGCGATCTGGTCACTGGCAAGAGAGAACACTGGTTAGACTGCTTCACTGCGATCTGGTCACTGGCAAGAGAGAACACTAGTTAGACTGCTTCACTGCGATCTGGTCACTGGCAGAGAGAGAACACTGGTTAGACTGCTTCACTGCGATCTGGTCACTGGCAAGAGAGAACACTAGTTAGACTACTTCACAGTCAAATGGGAACTGTGCTAAACGGTAAGATTGTTCTAGAACCATGTCCAGTACCTGAGTGGATGTTGCTCACTGGTGAGTTGCCTCGCGGTCTCGCCGAGTTGCCTGATGTTGTTGGCATAGTCCTCCACCGCAAGTTCTAGAGTCTCATGTTTCTTCATGAGGTTCTGGGTCGAGATCTCGTCCTTGCCCCTGTCCTCCACCATCATGTAAAGTTCCTGTTCGCTCATCCACGACTCCGCTTCGCTCGCGTCAAACAAATACTGCGCGCGCGCACGCGTCATTAGTACGCATATATGTAACAACTGAGCTAGTATCTTAAAGATAAAGCTATAGTTTAGATAAAGTGTACCCCATTTGCACGGAGAAAGTGGAAAAAACAACTCGAGTACACTAGACCGCCCAATAGTAGGCAGTCCAGTCTTGCAAGAGAGCATTCGACCACTGATGCATGTCAGACAACAGTCGTCAAATACCTCGGAAACAAGGGTAGAAAGGAATGTTGAGAGTATTATTATTATTATTATTATTATTAGCGCCGCGTCTTACTACCCGTTCGGGTTATACGCACTTACGCTAATGTGTAATGGTAGGGTGATTGAGAGATGAAATGGAGGACCTACAGTTTAACGAGGAATCCGAACCACGGTGGAGGCCTGGCATTCCCCACATTCACCAGATGTCTTGTCAGAGGTGAAGGAAGGGTTTGGTAATCAAATAAATCTGTGCCGGGACCGAGGATTGAACCCCGGCCGCCAGCACGGAAGTCCGACACCTTACCTCCCTAGACCACCAGGTCACCCTATATTTCTTATAAACCACACGTTCAGCCACGCTCGCGCTCACCTGTTGCGCCTTCTCGGACTGCAGCAGTCGGTTGTGTCGGTTCTCCACAGAGTCCTTGAGGTGGCCCCACTTGTCCAAAAGGTCGTCTATCCTCTCAGTGAACTCTGCCGAGTCCTCGTGACCCTCCTCAATCAACTTCTGACCGTTCCCGCACACCAGGTTGATACGAGTCTCGTGGTTGTCTATCTCGGTGCGCAAGGACTGACACAAATTTATTACATGATCATGTTAATACCCGGAGGATTGTTGTAATATGTCACAATCTCTTTTTTTAAATTTCTAGCATCACTTCTCGATTTAAATTCCACAACGTTAACAATTTGAATATATCTTCAGAGTTATGCTATTTAGTATATTTAAATGTACTTGCTAACAAAATTTAACTCTCATTAAAAGTGTGAATATTAAAACCAATCCGCCATAATCAATCAGTGTAAGAATAGAAAGGCCGTATTGAGCAAATTTACAATTTGTTGGCCTCTGAATGAAAGTGATAACCCACTTCCTTCAAGGTGTGAGTGTAGGGTACATGAGAAATGTTGAGTGTTTTTTGCAGTTCTTATAAGACAACATTCTTTTGAGCAAAATAAATAAAATAATGCTCCGATAGAAACATAGTTTAATTTTCTTCACACGGAAATATCAACAGTTGTTGGATATCTATCATGAGTGTAGCAATATTTTATTTATTTTGGTTAAAAGAATGTTTTTCCGTTAAAAAGACAACCTCCTGTTCAGCCCAGTACTACTTCCTGAGGAAGATGTTATAGCAGCATAGAAATATTGATGTGTGTGTAAATATGTGTTAGTGTTTTTACCATTAGCTGTGCTCTACCATTTTATTTACTACCAATTGTTTTTGATCACTACACTTTATTTCATACATAATATTTCCATTAAAAAGAACAACCCTGCAGAAGCACTGGTCCTTTCTCGGCTACCTACCCTCCCCGACTGGGAGGTAAGAGTCGACATTTTAACTATCACATGTCATATAAAGTGGGTGCTCGTGGTATGGCCTTCCCCCTGTGAGTTAGCTAACCATCCAGTGAGGGGGCCTCTTAGTGTGTCACGTGACCGTTTCCCACCCAGCCAGGCTGAGCAATATGTCGTCAGTTGCCCGTTTTGTGTTTTTTGTCGGAGCTCTTCTTGTTTTTCTCCGGTAAGTCTCCCTTGTTTTCCTCCGGTAAGTCTCCCTTGTTTTTCTCCCATAAGTCTCCCTTGTTTTTCTCCCATAAGTCTCCCTTGTTTTTCTCCCATAAGTCTCCCTTGTTTTACGCATGTGTTTCAAATACTTTTTTTCATGAAAACCATCGTACTCTATTCAGTTTTGAATGCTCTTTCGATTGGTGCTGTCGTTGATGGTGTATCTTTTAGGAGTGGTTCATAATCAAACAATTTTTGTGAGAGTTGACCTGCTCCTGATATGGCCAGCCAGGCAAACTCCATTCACGGTAGGAATTACTCTCTGAAAGGTCTTTTTTCCTACCAATATCCTACTAGATAATATATTTCTGGTAGGGAAAAAGACCTTTCAGAAAACAATTCCTACCGTGAACAGACCTTAGACAAATCAAGTTCGGTTCACATTTATTTTTTCTCCTGACAAAATTACTCAATAAAAACCTGTTTTTTGTTTGTTTTTTGTTTCAGACAGACATAAAATAATGTCTTGACAACGTGAAGAAGGGGGGATTATGAACTGAATCGTATGGACTAAAGTTCTAATGTCAATTGTTTAAACAACTTCATTTTTCATGTAAAATCGTGTTTTGAATCCATTTTTGACTAACAAAAAAGGATTATTTAGTATCATGTTTATTCATTTTCCACCAAAACTATTTAATTTGAGCAGAACTGCACTATGAAAATGAAAAAAAAATTAAAAAATGACGATATGTAGAACATGGAACAAGGGTGGCCATATCATGTACACATGTTCCTGATATGGCCACTAGCTAGACTTTGGAGTTTCGTTTTTTTGGACCAGTAAAACTATTTTTATGGGGAATGCAAAAATTTTTTTTTATGAAAGTCCACTCACCTGAAAACAATTTACAAAAAAATTGTTTTGCTTTTTTTTTCAAAATGGTGGCTAGAAAAATCATCACACTTTAGCATGGCCATATCAAGGACACCCACCTTGTATAAAGAATGTTGCTGGAAATGTTGATCATCGCAGATATTTGTATTTAAAAATTGTAAAATGACTTATCGGACTTATGGGGTAAGTTTTAAATACATAGCTAGTCCCTAAGATTAATTGGTGAGAGTTATCCGAACTAATCACTAGAGTGTGTTTACCTGATTCTTCTTCTTGAGTGTGTTAACGTTGAACAAACTGTTGCCATATTCAGTAGAATTAGCCTGGGGCAGTTTCTCTGCAATCCACAGCTTCTCGTCTTCCACGTCCCGACGGAACTAGCAACACCGATACACATCATCTCAACAAACATTACATCACATCGGCTGGAATATAACGCTACAACAAGTATTGTAACACCTCATCTTACTACTGGTCCAGGTTATACGCCCACATCTTACTACTGGTCCAGGTTATACGCCCACATCTTACTACTGGTCCAGGTTATACGCCCACATCTCACTACTGGTCCAGGTTATACGCCCACATCTTACTACTGGTCCAGGTTATACGCCCACATCTCACTACTGGTCCAGGTTATACGCCCGTGTACTAATCAACATCCTGCCCCCGACTGTTAATTCATCACTGTGAAAGTGTAAACCCACATTTGACCGATGACAAATATTCCGGCCTAGCCGGGAATCGAGCCTGGGTCCCTCGGCTCCGTAGGCAGACGCGCTACCCGACTGAGCCAAGACATCGGACTTTTATTTAAGGGCTAAGATTTGAAAAATATAACTGAATAAAACTGTATTTACTATTTAGAGTTTAAAGATAAATCTAGTATATAATGTTAATATTAGCTGTACCAGGTTAAGAGATAGTGTTTGTTGAGCTGCACCACGCTAAGATGTAGTGAGCTGTACAAAGTTAAGAGTTATTGAGCTGTACCATGTCGAGAGGTAGTGAGCTGTACCATGTATTGAACTGACCTGGAAAGCTTCCTTCTTCTTCTCGAGCTGCCGCTGTCTGTCTAGTAGAGGAGCCTTCAACTGCTGGAACCTTTCCTCCACTTGCGTCTTCTTGTATATGATAGGCTCTATCTTCTCGGGGGCAGTCTTCTGTATGTACTCTGCTTGTTTCTCTAGCTCGGACACCTGGCGGGCTTTTACTGCCATCTGCGTCTCGATCATCTACAAGGAACAGTACATAGAGATGTAGCCTTGTTTCTCTAGCTCGGAGACCTCCACTAAATGTTTTATTATTATTATTATTAGCACCGCGTCTTATTACCCGTTCGGGTTATACGCACTCACACTAATGTGTAATGGTAGAGTGATTGTGAGATGAAATGAAGGACCTACAGTTTAACGTGGAATCCGAACCACGGTGGAGGCCTGGCATTCCTCACATTCACAAGATATATTTTTATTTTTATTTTTATAAAAACACGCATCGTAAGTAGAGACGTCACAATACTGATCATTAAGTTCAACTTCAATTTTCCTATTCTCGATTTTGATTCTTGAACATTTACAACTTCATTATTTTTTTTCAAGCCTCTAACCTCATAAAAACTTCATAGCATAGTATAACAAAACTAACATAAAAAATGTAAATAGTAATTAAAAAAAATAATTTATTTTCAATCTTAAAAAGAGTAAAAGATTTGTTTTACCAAGTATTAAAGTTTAACGGAGAGATAAAATAAAATAAAATTATTAAACACACACACACACACATGGATTATGCCGCAGCTCACACGCTAGAGATATAGTGATGGGTAAGTTTGTTTCTAAAATCAGATGGTCCCTTCACATTCGTGAAGTCTACAGGCGACTTGTTCCAGGCTACGGCAGATGAGACTGTGGGAGATTTTAAATAGAAATTAGTTTTACATCTCGGAACACAGAGCAAGTTAGCTGACTGAGAGAAAATGCGGGGACTACCTGCTAATATATTACTGTAAGATAATTTTTTTATAACAAACCGTGATAAGAAAAAAATATTTTATAATTTAGAAAGCATACTTCAATCTTGAGGTTTAAAAATTAGGGGTGGGTCTTTGAAACTTTTTCTTTTCTCAAATTAAATTTGTTTTAGAGCACTTATACTGTTTATTGGTGGTTCAAAACCAATTCTAATTGTAGGATAAACTTAACAACCAGACCCCAGACCAGTAATTTAACACTTACCTGAATGTATGAATGTTATAATGAATGGATTATAATAAAGAATGATAACATCTAGTTACTATTTGTATTTTATATTATTCTATTTATATTTCCTCTTAGGTTCATAATTATTTCCAAAATTCGAGTTTGAGCCTCGAAAGTAAATCGGAGATTGGAATTTGTAAAATAGTGGATTCGACCCATTTGTAGTAATAATAATAATACTATTTAGCACCGCGTCTTACTACCCGTTCGGGTTATACGCTTTAAGTACTAATCATGCTAATGGATTAGGAATTGGAAAAGTTGAATTAGAGGAAATGAACCCGCATTTGCGTGGAGGGAGAGTGGAAAACCATTTAGGAAAGACCACCCCCAGTTCACCCGACCGAGATTCGAACCTCGATCTCTCCCAGTCCTCGGCAGTCGAGCTTCAACACTACAAGCGCGTTAGCCAACTACGCCACCGAGGCGGGTCATTTGTAGTAAATAATAATACACAGTGTCACCTGCTCCCGTCACACCCAGATATCCCGCAACCGTCGCACCTCTCACTGTGTCGACGCCCGCGATAAGGCGGTCTCCAACTGGATGAGGTTCGTGAACTGCGCCCGGTACGAGGAGGAGCAGAACCTGTTGGCGTTCCAGTACAAAGGAGAGATGTACTACAGGACCTACAAGAAGATCCCGCCACATGTGGAACTACTCGTGTGGTACGGGGACGAGTACGGGAAAGAGCTGGGCGTGGATATCAAGGCCTTCCGGGAGAACAGTCCCAAACAGATGAAAAGTAAGTTGTATTGTTTGGATATCAAGGACTTCCGGGAGAACAGTCCCAAACAGAT
>CABFOW010004059.1:24611-62539 GCA_902141385.1 Timema californicum | reverse complement strand
ACATAACCCCTCCCCCATCACTCCTTCCCAACAGTCAAGAAATAATTTAACGACTTAAGGCCTTCTCTAATCTAGGTGTTGGGCGTAGCTTGGCAAACTATCCTACAGTTATGTGTGGAGGAGTATCATACCTTGCGGGCTCATTGAATTAGAAGTTGTTACCTTTCAATCTCGACGGAGTGTACATATGTATATACGCACGTACAAGCCTTTACAAATTTTTAAAAAAGATCTTCAGATTAAAGATTTAAATATGATTGAAATTGAAGCGTATTTTCTTATATCTTATTAATTCTAAAGATTAGGCCAACAATTTGAGCTTATGAACCTGCAAAGTAATACATCATTTGGTTCTTAATTTAACGTATCTCCGTTTATTACTTTGTGAATGCCTTCCCTGATCATTATTTCTGTACTGTACATTTCCCAATTCAAATTTCTGCGTTCAAATAACGTTAGTGTGAATGGGTGAACGTGTGTGGGGCCTATTTGAACAAGCATGTTGTCTGATTAGAGTGAATAGATCAATGCAAAGCTTTGTGATGACTGATGAGCACTTGGAGCAGTAATTAGAATTGTACCCACGGAGACACCAGTATTGCTAACGCACATCAAAGCTTTTATTGTTCTCATTAAATGAGCTACTTTAGAACTAGTTTTGAGTCATATTGAAATCAATTATTGAATAATACCCATGTTAATTATGTTTCATGCTTTTCAATAATATAAATAATTATTATAGATGACTCTCTTGGTAAATAACATGAAATTAATCTATTATAAAAATAAAATTATACTGTACCTAAACAAAATCGTGTGGCCCTCGTGTTCATATATATGGTAGGGTGGGGCTATTTGGGTCATTTCAACTTAAATTTAAGTTTTTACCTATAATATGCTTGCGAAACATTTTTAACAGGTATTTATATCTTCATTCATATCTTATGAACCATACCTAGTAAAAGATTTTTTGAAAAAAATATCTAAGTAGGACATAATTAATAAATAACATCATTAAGTGGAAATAACAATTTAGTAAAAACGTGGGGCTATTTGGATCAGGAATGGGGTCATTTTAATCACATATTTATTTTTATATTTTACCATGAGTATAGACAGATTAATTTTTTTTATTGAAGGTGTATACTATAAGATGCAAACAAAATATTTATATGCATTTCCCACAATTAAACTGTTCAAAGGCCCCAACACATACGTCATGAAACCACAATTTGCAGGTTTGACACCTAATCCAGTCTCCATTTCCACTTGAATTTTTGTCAAGATAAGTAACTTTACAAAAACCACATGGTGCATTTTCTTCTTCTTCTTCTTCATTGTCAAAAACATTATCGAAAACATTCATCTGAATTGCTGGGTGTGGAGAACTCAGATAAAATACTTCTTTTAGGCTTTTTAGAGACTCGGTATTTCAAGGTCATACCAGTATTAGTTTCTTTTTCGAACAGTAAGGCTCTTTTCGATATTACTTTATCAACATTTTCTTGTGATGTAAGACGGCAGGCTCTTTGTTTTGTCCTCTTTTGTTTGTATGTATGTGAAGCTTTGACCGGTGTTGGTAAGACTTGAGAAGAAGTGATGGTAGGTGTATGTTGTATTTTTGATGGTCCTGCAGTCTCACATGGAGTTTCCGGGTCTCCTAAAGGCCTATTTGCAGTAAAGGTGTGGGAAGGGGGAAATTTTTCTTCAGGCACTTTACCACAATTGTAAGGCAATATCCCTGTACATTCAATACCTTTGGCCGCATTCCCGACAGTTGCTCCTTTGATCCAAGCAGCATTTAGCAGTCTGCCGAAGGTTAATTTGTTGATTGAACTTTTTGGGTTGTTGTGAATGAATGAATTAGTTTCTTGATGATAAAAAGCTTTTAGGGTTTTAAAAAATGACTTATCAAGAGGCTGCAGAACGTATCTGATGTTAGATGGAAGGCAAAATAGCTCTATCTCGTTATGCAAACAGAACTCAAGTCACTAAATAAGCTTGCATTTCCTAAAAGATCTGTGTTTTTGAAAATGTTTCAGCCATTTTAGGAACAATTATTCATTCGTATACCCACTCTCTGACATTAGTAGTAATTATCCCAATGGCATTGCAAAGTTAAATACTTCTTTCATCCTTTTTCCCTTGAAAATCACGACTGGGGGTATAAAAACCCCACTAGCGATGCATCATGCTACAACGGTCCCGTTTTCTCCTCTCTCTAAGCTTGTTAATGAAACTACCTCTCTCTTCCCCCTTTCTGCTACTATTTTAGATGGTATTTTGGTCATCAGAAAACCAGTTTCATTCATATTGTAAACAGATTGTGGCTGAACATGGATTCCAAGATCAACTGTGACATCCTTTAGTAATTTGTAACATTCTTCTACTGCATTTCTATTCATATCCTCAGCGCAAGATTTTGACAAACCTTCTGGCTTTCTTAAGGAGATATCTTGATGTCGTTTTATGAAATAAATATACCAATCCTCACCTGCAATTTTGGCAAAATCATTCCAAGAGGTCTTGATGTTAAGAGACTTAGCAAACTGGAACCCAGCGTTATGCACACTTTCCGATGAATGACCAAAACCACGATTACAAAGAACTTTTAATATTTCTACTAGGAGTCTCTCCTGCTCGAAGGAAAGGTCTGTAAGATGGCCTATTGACTTTTGTATTACAATTGGTTTATCTTCGTAGAGCCCATCAGCGGATTTAAGTAGTCTAGCCGGCCGAAATCTTCTTTGCTGTATACTTAACGGTACCTTGAAATGTGATGCAGCTACTCTGACACTCTAGTTTTCGTTATCTTACTGTTTAGGGACTGTGCCATTCCCTCTTTGGACGATTGTTGGTATCTATTATTTTTGTATTCTCGAACCATCTAGAATCATAAATTTAAAACTAAATCAAAACACTAAAATAACTTAGATAATTTTACCAGTTTATATATTGTATTTAAATATTGTAAAAATGGTTAAGATGTTAATATACTAGGACTTACCCTCATGAAGATTAAGTATTACTAAATGAATATTAACTGTTTATACATTCAAACACAGTATCACTAAACCAAACCGAGAAACACCCTTCCATCAACTAAACTTTCACTTAACTCTTTGAGATCGTCCGGCAAAATACCGAAATCATTTTTACCCCCCTCCCCTCCCTTAAAGATTACCGTTATACGGTTAGCCAGTTAGGTCAATGTCTATCAGGGATGTCCAATCTACAACTTACAACTATAGCACATATAATTATTTTAAACGAGACAAATAATAAACCAGCACTAGTCTTCAAGCTTTGAGTACTAGTTAGAAATAATGTGTAGAAGTTAATATGTTTAGTTTGTTTTTAAGATTGAATTCAAAAGTTTTTATTTTCAAATCCAACAACGACGATAATTTGACAGCCTAAAAGCTCACTCTACGAAGTGTCAAAAAGCGATAAATAATTAATGGTATATTCTAAAAATAAATAAAAACTCAAGAAAATAATGATCCATATAGCCCCTTAAAAAGTGATTCAAATAGCCCCGGAAGCAAACTATTTTTCAATATAAAGTAACTTTATTGTTTTCCAATAAAATACGCTCAAACTTCTTGGTGATGAGCCCAGAAGACTAAGCTATAGGTAAAAAAACTACTTCGAAATCAACAACTATAAGAGGGTAAAACCTTACAACGCAAAGACAATTATTTACATCACTAGGAAAAGTATGTCAATCTCACTTCTATTCATCTTGTAAAACAATTTTTTCAGCTATTTAAACCTTTAAAAATTATAATTTTTCATACCAATTTACAGGCAGTAGATCATTCCGTAAATTAGAAGAACTAAACATAAGAAAATATGTACAGAATAACTGCGCACTAGCTTGGATCCTTAGTTTGATTCAAATAGCCCCTTGATCCAAATAGCCCCACCCTACCATAATGGTTATGTGTGGGGTCTTACAAAACAATTTGGCACCTCTCACATACAAATTGGTTTAAAAATAGTTTCTTTTACCGAATAATAATAATATTCAGTGGTGGCTCATAGCTAAAATTAGTGGGGGTGCTGCTCCAGAAAATGTTTAACCTTTGTTTTAGAATTGTGAAAAGAAAAAAAATTTATAAAAAAGGTATTCAGAAAATGTATAAAATCCTAGCAAAAACAAACAAATATTATTTACTTATTTTAATATAAATTGTTACAGTTCCAACTTGATCTATTCATTTAACAATGAAATCCATTCTTCTTGTTTTAATTTGGGTAAAATGTTCAATAATTTTCTCCTTAATTTTTGGATGATAATTGAGGAAATGTTTCTCCATTGAAAGTACTGCAAGCGCATTTAGTCTTTCTGTTAAATAAAAGAATCGGAAAAAAATGAATCAAATAAAATAGCTGGAAGCGGAATAATAAACTAATTCTACACTCTTCTACACTTTATCAAATTCAAGAATATGGTACACGGTTTTTAAGCACAACACACGCTGAGTAAAAAAAAACTTCCTTCTACCAACACGCCAGATCCGGCACTGAGAGAGGAACAGTGCTATCTTTACCTGGCACTCTCGCCTTCCTCCTCAAACCCCTCCTATGTGCGCATGCGCACAGCACTCAAACACCACGTTGTTGGCACAGTGAAGCACACAGTTCCATACAAAGGTTTTTGTATCGTTTTCATAAACTGAGGGATGGCTACTAAAGTACTAACATTAAGCTTAATTAATATATATTGTACTACAAAAATAAATAAAGAATTAAAGAAAAAAGGACTCATTATATTAAATGTTATCGATAATATCAAGTGGAAATAGAGGGTTCTGAAGTTCCGCAGTGCCTATACACGGGCAGCCCTTGGCAATATATCATAACTTTAATTAGAATTAGTCTTTTTTTACGATTTATAATATCAATATAAAGCTGGCTATAATTTACTATACTCTCTTTATCAAATTATTTATGGTAATTATATAATTGTTTCTTTGAAATCTTACTAACTTCAAGAGACATTATGAGAACCTTACGAGCTACAATGCATCAGAGCTACGTGAAACTAATCTTGTGAAATTATGACTCTGATCTTCATTATCTCAAAAGCAGCCTCATCCAGTCTCTTGATCAATTGTTCCTGTTATGTCTTTTCAGTGGAGTTATCCAAGTCACTTCTTTAACTAAAGCTATATTACGAAAGCATTTTTTTATTGTTTAGTTTTTTTTACTAAACACATTATCTTTAGAAAAGAGAAATCATTATTTTCAAAATCGTATGCTATATCAATGCAGAAATATCTTAAAGATATATAATAGAAATATATATATTTATAAAGCCAAAGGTTACATCACCTAAGAGCTTATGTTATCAAATGTAAGACCTAGAGACGATTGCTATGTCAAACAGCCGCTCTATTTTCAGCAAATTTCTTCTGGATGAGGGTTCAACTGAATGAACTTCAACCATAAAAATAATTTTACAGGAAGTTTGCTAACTAATATATTATATATCTATGATATTTGACTTTGGAACTTATAAGGAATTTCCAGGGTAAGGATTAAAGTGGACTATGTTGATTGAATTGCTGCTATTAAGTTGTTGAAGCAAATTCTAAATTTTACATGATTTTGCTAAATTCAGCTTAATTTTAAAAGTTTTAATAAATTTACCTTTTATTTTAGTTAATGAAGTCATTTTAAATAATTTATCTTGCAAACGACGAGGATTAAAATATTAGATAGCTATTTTTCAGGAGAAAATTAACAAGAATTATTGTTTAGTTTTTTAGGGATACGCTTATTATTTGTGAGTGTGTGTAAGAAATAAAAACCAAACAATCGTCCAAAACACAGAATAAATAATAAAAATTTTAATGGCACAGTGATTATGTGTAAATAATTGCAAGAATAAGTATTTGTTATTGGTTGTTGTTATGATGTGTAATTAAATATTTGGGAATTTTCTTAAAAAAATATGAGTATTTGTCTTCTAAAAATAATTTTTAAATAAATTATAAAATTAGATCACTACATCAAAGTCTATTTTATAGAATATTTCAATAAAAATCCTTGAATGAGTTAATAAGGAAACAGTCCTTCATGGAAACAATAAGTATAGATTTGCTACCCTGAAAGAGTTGAGGCTGTATTTGACTACACACAAATGGGTAAGGTTTTTATAAATACAATCATTTTTACTTATCTAAATCAAGCCAGCTTTATTGTTCTTTTTGAAATATACTGGTGTGTGGATATTTAGTATAGTTTTAAAACACATCCTTTACCACTGTTATATTTTGCAATCAAACATCCTTTAAATAGCCTCAAGATGCATCAGACGTAGAAAAGAACATCACTGTTATCCGGATTAGTTGGAGAAACTCATAACCTAAGCCCTCTTTCTGCACTCAACTTTAATACCAACTTGAGCCACCAATGTCTGGCTCTATGGTATAATTTGAGAAAAACTATATTTTATTATTCAATGGCGTATTTTTAGGTGTTGCCAGTGAAAGTAGAGTTTATCCAAACACTTATTTTGATGTCATCATCTTCACTAGCCATTGACCAACACTATCCATATATCAACATTCCGATGTGAGGTACGTGGAGTTGGATATGGACTGAGGGGGATAGAATTTGTCACAGCTACTGATTAAAGTGTTATATATAGCGTGACAGCATTTCATGATGTTACACTGATCATACCAATAAGAGATCTGGAAAATAACAGAAATACAAATCAATATACAATGTTCAAATGAACACAAACTTTTGCCCGAAAAATATATTTTTTTAATCTATAATTTAACAACTTCATATTTATCTGATTACCAAACCCTTCCTTCACCTCTGACAAGACATCTTGTGAATGTGAGGAATGCCAGGTCTCCACCGTGGTTCGGATTCCACGTTAAACTGTAGGTCCTTCATTTCATCTCGCTATCACCCTACCATTACACATTAGCGTAAGTGCGTATAACCCGAACGGGTAGTAAGACGCGGTGCTAATAATAATAATAATAATAATAATAATAATAACAACTTCATACGATCAAGTGACTAAAATCTGTTTATTGTACCATTTTTAAGCCAATGAAGTTTAAAAAATAGTATTTAGGGAAAATCAGTATAGTATGTGTAACGATTTTCTGTTAGCAACGTTAACTGTATCGTGTATTATCCAAGTGAATCTTATAGAATTCATAAAATCGAGTTTAAATACATCTTTGTTCTAGTTAGTGACAGTAAAGTTAAAATAGCTCAGTTTAATAATTACTGTTTCATAGAAAGGAAGATAATCAAATATTTTTATAAATTAAAAGTGAAATATAGGGCCTAGAATGGACAAGATCCATGACTATGTAGGATATATGAGTCTTAAAATCTAAGCATGAACTAAAATGACCTTCACAAGGGAAAGCCTTAATAGAGTATTAATAAATATGATCGAATCGTTAAGATATGATGCTCAACATGTAAATGAAGCCCTAATAATATACGTTTAAAAATATTAAAAGCATTAAATGGTCATGCAATTAAAATTGACAGATGTATTTAGCTATTAGTTTATTTTATAAGAACCACTTCACGTTGATTGTAGTCTTAACGACAACTCCACCAACAGCCCTCAAACAATAAACTACCTGTTTCCTAAACACAATAAATATAGTCCAGCGTCTAATAATAATAAACATAATATTAACCTAACAAACCCGTCCCATTGGCGATCAAAGTGTATATTGAGCCAATCATGAGAATACATAGCACGTGCTTCAAAATTAATTTCATGACATTCCAAAATGTACTGTACATATATTACTTAAACAAGGTATTAAAAAGGTTCTTAATTATTAATAAGTTTATAAGTTATTTGACGTATTGCAAAACATACATACATCAGAGATAGATACACAATATGTAACTTATTATTGCAGATAAAACTGTTTACAATACTGTTTTTTAGTCCCGCATCTTAAAAGTTAAATGCATATGTACTATTTGCGCAAATGTGTTAGGGATTAGGGAGTCCTAATTTAGAGGAAGGGTATCAGCGTTTGCTTGGAGGAAGAATGGAAAACCATTTAGGAAAAACAACCTTCATTACGCACGACTGAGATTTGAACTCCGACTTACTTGTCATCAGCAGTTTATTCCATTGTGAGAGTGACATCATTGACCATGCAAACATTGAGGCAGGTTTTAATATTAATAAAAATGTAAAAGGATTGCAACGAAAAAGAAACAGCTTTTTTTAATATAAAACCGAAGTGTTCAAAAGCATATATTTGCCAACAATATAATTATAGCACACACAATCATGGAAAAAAACAATCCAATGACTATATATTTCTTAGAAATATTTATTGATATAGCAATAAATTATATAATAAACACGTTGTAAAAGTGTAAATACCCTAAAATAATGTAAAATAGCTTTCTAAAATGAGATTTTAAATAAAACAAGTATGTGGTCTGTCAAATAAAAAAAGAGTGATTAAATCATGTAATTTGACATTAGGTAACGTAGCTAAATAAACAATTTCATAATTGTTTCCTGAAATGTAAAAGCTCCTTCTTTTATATATTTAAATTAATTTTAGCTTTATTAATAGTTTTAGAAAGTTTTATGTGGATGGATTAAAAATAACCCAATAAATAGTCAATTTATAGATTTATATTTTCAGAAACAAATTGAAATTAGGGTTTTATTTAGGGGTTGATACAATACGACATAGTATAATATCCCATTTAATTGTTAATATGAGATATATATACTAATAACTAGGTATAGAAAATTTCAAATATTATTTTTTATGAATCGTTTATTTGGATTCAATAAATAAAATTACTTTTAACATTACCAAACCTACCTAAAGCTCCTTATTATTTAATTATGTTGTGCGTTAGTTTTTAAATGATTAACGAAATAAAGATTCCATGTAGTTTATTGACATTCAAACAATATTATCAATAATATTTAATGTTTTAGAGTGATTTATCCCTTGTTCAGGAAAAAAGAGTTACATAGTTGCTCTTCCAACTATTGATACCTGAGCTCCGCTTTGATTTCCTCCTTCTCTTTGCTCCCAGTATAATTTCCTCTGCTTATTCTCGTATCTCCCTTCTTCCAACTCTCTATGTAGATCTGTGTCTATACTTCCTTGACAGGTGCCAGCGTCACAACCGAATCAATTCTTGATATTTCTCCTCAGAAATATGGGCACAACTTCTGTGCAAGATGGAGTTACAGTCAGTTTAAATCCCCTTAACTCATTTTGATATTGTGTTTACGTTTAATAAAGATCATATCCTAGCAACGTTTAGCAATCTGAGTCATTAAAAGATTCATAACATTATTACAAAAGTAATTTTACTAAAACTAAGTAGCAAAACTATATAAACTCTTTATTTTATTTAAATATATTTTTAGTTCACATATTCAGACACTAGAATTAGTTATGAATTTTTACTCTATGGCCAAATTGCGAGCTCCGATCTTTCACTAAGACCTTCCTTTTATTTTAGAAAATTTAAATGCTGATAACATTTAAATGTGTTTCAGTTTATTATAGTTAAGCAAACACGATTTTTTTAAATAGGCTAACTAGGGCTAATAAAATCTCAATTTATTTCTAACTTTATTAGAGTATTGTTTTTACTGAAACATATTAGAATGCCCTACCAGCTATCGTTAAACGCACTCTTGTATATATATATATAAAGTACAAGTATTTTTTATAAAAGTAATTTAATAAAAATTAATATATATAAATTACTCTTATAAAAAATACTTGTACAGTAAAAGTAATTTAATAAAAATTAATATATGTATTAATTTTTATTAAATTAATATATATAATATATATATTAATTTTTATTAAATTAATATATATAATATATATATATTAATTTCTATAAAATTAATTTTATAAAACATACTTGTACTGTATATATACAAGAGTGCGTTTTGTTAAAAAAATCGTAGGTTAAACCAAACAAACAAGGCAGTAATAAGAACAAAAACCACCAAAATAATATTAGAGTGGTATTATTTTAAGGAATATGCATATATGTGACGTCGCAGCAATTAAAATTAGGATCCTCAATATTGATTTATTTAAGTTTTATTCGACGAGTTTTATTAATATAATATTATATCAAAAACCATACATTTTTAAATAATTCTAGTTTTACATTTTCAAAAAAATTTTTTTATCGTTAACAACTTAAGCTAAGTAACCTATCGTATTCACGAACATTCCAGTCGGGATCTTCCTGCTAGGATGTAGATTGAAAAACCCACGAAAGCGTGACCCTCCATTATACGAAACAAGAAAAAGCTATTTTTTAAATACAATTCAATACTTTCCGGCCAAAAATAGTCGATGAGTGTTTACATTTGTCAGTGGAAGAGGGGAAGTGTACTAAACAGACATAAAAATTCCTCTCATGATGAATTGCTAATTTTAATCCCTTTTCTATTTATTAACAGCGTCTAGTATGTTAATGTATATAATGCGTCACGTTAAGATTCAACCCACTTCACAAAATATGTTTGAATTCAAAAAGTTGAATGTGCATTCCATTTGATAATGAGGGACTTGTTTTGCACTTTCCACACATTTCACTGGGTTTTCGTCTTAATGCCGAATATAGTAGAATACTTTGCTTGTACACAAAAAGAATGACTGAGTTCCTGAACATGTTCAAGAACTTCTTACCGCATCGCTTAAGGCATCACTCCCGTACTAGTCTAGACTGCCAGGGTTCAAATGCTGGCCGGCTGTCCTAAGTGTAGTATTCCTAAATGGTTTTTCGTTCTCCCTTCTCGCAAATGTGGTTATACTTCCTTTAAGTTCTACCTTACTCATCCCTAGTTCATTAGTATAATTAGTACAGATGCGTATTGACTGACAAGGCAGTGAAACGCGGTGTTAATAAAAAAATACTTTTCTGTCATTTTCACTGATACCTGTCAAAATGCTAGTCCAAAAGGAAGCACTATTTTTAGAAATAGGGAATAATCTTCCTCCATATGTATTGTATTGATTACGTATGGTGCATACAAGTACGTAGGTGTATTTAAATGTGTATTTACTAAGGTTTGGACAAAGTGGTGTTAAATAGGTAATTTAAATAGATATTTAGAAAAAAGTTTATGTTCAATGCTGTCTATGAAGATGAGCATGACTCTTATGTCTCTTTATATCTCAATCATTTTCTCAATAAAAATATGGTATCATTAATAATAGTAATAATAAATAATAAATAATAATATATTATTATGTTGGTATTTGAATATCTGTGAGCTTCTGCACAGACAAAAGGCTTATTCGTGTGTGGTTTTAAATATTAAATAATATATAAGATTATTTCTATTATTAACATTAATATAATAAATTAAGAAACATGGTAAATTATATTAATTATAATATGGCTCAATAAAACACAAAAGTAAATTATATCACTAACGTATATTTGATTAAAAAAAATGTTGGAAGGTAATAGTTGTAGGTCTCATGTTAACAATAAAAACATTATAGCATTCATTTACTTTATTGAAACTTAAAACTCACACTGTCATGGTTTATAAAGGATTATTGCTAATGTTATTAAAATTTTCTGCATTTATTAATTTGTTTTGTAGAATTTATCAGTGATTATTACCGGATAACAAATATTTATTTAAGAATTCTGAGCTTAAAGCAACATCCATAAAAAAGCAATTTAAAAAACATTGGCATTTAAAAATGTACACAATTTATACATATGATATGTAGATGAAATCATTATTATTATTATTATTAGTTGTTCTGTCTCACGACAGGTCCATTACTTTTGTCAATAAACTTATACCGACAGTGCACCTTGTCCTTGGCCTCTTCATTCAGCTCCCGGGATTTTCTTATTTCTTTAAAAGTCATCAAATATTCAAATCCTCTTTATCTATAAACTCCTCTTTTCCTCCAACTTTACTTCTATGATGTCGTTAAATACAGTATATGCACACATAAAAATAACAATACTTTCTCAAACTGGTATTTGTCTAAGATTAGTAAATTAAATTAAATAATTTAAGTAAAATCTCGTATCCAGACCATTTATCTAACAAAAACTGTGTGCACGAGGGGACGAATTCTATAGACAAAGAAAGCAATCTCTGCCTAAGATCAATCATAATAGATGTAAAACGAAAAAAATATTGCATTAATATAATTGGTAAAAAAATATCACATCTCCCTCAATAATAAAATTAATGTAAATAGTCTGTAATAGAAACACATTTAATAAAGGATAAAGTTAAAATAATCAACATGGCTCACCAAAATTTCAATATATTATATTGTCAGCATATTCAGTTTATTGATTAGACACTACAGTTATATAAGTTGATTTTGAATATTTACAGAACCTGCCATATTCACCACCTCCAATTATGGAGTTTCAAATTTAAATATATTTCTGATTTTTTCTGTAAGTTTCAAGCTTCCTATTTCTCGGACCTTTATTTTAAAAGAGATTTTTATAATAACGCAGAAATTTTTTGTTTTAACATTTTTTTTCGGTAAAAGTTTTTAAACAATCTTAAAAAAGTTTATTAAATCGGATATCTCAAAGAGTTGCGAGTGTAGGATAAGAAATATTTCAAATTTTGAGATATCCTCTTACTTAAGGTGTTGTCTAAGTTACTTTACCAGAAAAATGAGATATGTCATTTTGTTTTTAATGTTAAACTTATTTTTAAATATTACTCATAATCATAATTTGTATCGACAGTTTCTAGAAAATCTATTTTTTATTTTTTATTCTTATGTAATCTATCCTAAACTTGACGTATCTGTTATACCTTATAAAAACACTAGCCACATTGACTCTATGCCTATGAATATACAGACAGTATTGCAAAAACCACTCCCTTTTGGCTCAAAGTCATACATGAAACGTCGATAACCATCAAAACTTAAAATAAGATTTTATTAGAGAAGATATTTTCATTTTCTAGAGGTAGTAAGAAAGTACCCAGTAATCAAATTATCATTTAAACATTATTATTACTATTACTATTTTGGCAAAAATATGAAAAAAACGAGACCTTCATTCGCATTCCCCACAATCTCATTTTAAATATCTATATTTATATACCTACAGATGTCTGAATTCTATATTATGGTACAATCTGATTAATGAATATAATAAATTTCATAACATTTATTTAGTAGTAGAATAAGATTTAATTATAATCGTTGTTATAAGCTACACGAATATTATTGTCGTCAATACATGTATAAAATAGTTTAAATATAATCACTTACTCTGTAAATACATATAATGATAATTAAAGTGTTTTTTCTTATAGTTTATATTAATCCATTGTTGATAGTCTTAATGTGACATGTCCTGGAAAGGTAAACAATAAATACAAACTGTATGATAAAAATATGGATAATGATTTGAATAACTTAAACATAAAATAAATGTCTAATAATGTTCATGTTTATTTGGTAAGTAGTGATAATAATTGCTAGTATGGTTTTATCTTCTTGTTTATTAATTTTATTCCCTTTCTACTTATTTAATATATGTTTTAGTTTTTCTTCTATGACGACATGTTTCGGTGATTTTTTACAATCTTCAAGTCTTACTTGTATTAAATATGATTTATTTTACTATATATTATTGGAAAGTTTGTGAAATTTTACGGTTTTAGATGGAATAATTTTTTAGTGAGATGATAAAATTAATGAACAAGAAGTTACAAACATACTATCAATTAAAATGCATTATACATTATTGTACACTGCCGATTTAAGGGAATGGGAAAAGTATAAAATTAAAAGAAATATAGCTATCTCACCTCCATTGTTACAAAAGAAAATGCAAAGTCTTATAAAATATGATTGATGAGTGCGAGTATTATTATAACAAAATATGGCAAACGTTTAAAAGAAATAGTTAATTAAAAAAATTAATTTTAAGTTAAATTTTCTATAGTAAATAAAACAATGAATAACAATCTTATATAGCAAATACTTTGAATAAATAATATACTGCCAGTATAAAAGAAATCGCTGAGTAAATACATGTTCTAAATCGTAAGTTAAATGATATCAATAATGGCGAAGCAAATAAGAAAGATAAATTATTAGTTCTTCATACTATAAATATTAACACAATTAAAAATATTTTCTTTTCACCTAAATAAAAAAATCTATTTTATATTATATAATTTCTGAGATTTCATAATAACATTTTTATGGATGGGGTTATTCTTTAACAGGCACATTCTTGTCAAAAAAACTTTGAATATGTAGATTCAGGGGGATGTATTGATTTGGTTGAAGGACTATAATTATGTAAGTTGAATTTCAAGTCAAAAAATATGTTGATTGTATTTAATCAAAGATTGCAAATGAGGTGAGTGTGCCACAGGGAAATATTTCGGCTTGACTTTTGTTTGTAGTTTTTGTTGACAGGGCTGTATAATAAACAATGAGATGCGTCAAAGACGTTTAGAAACCCCGAATTATTAAGAAGTGGTTTGATATTTTTTTAATATTCTTTTCACCAAGATACAGACGAAAGCTATCAACAGGTTTGTGACCAATTGAAAATATTATATTTTACGCTTAAAGATTAAAAATATTAAACTAAGCTTTACACAAAGATTTGTACTTTTAAGACTAAATTAAAATGTTACAAACTTAAATACATCGTTCCTAGATCAAACAAAGTTGTTGTATTGATAGTCACAACAAAACCTTTTAAATAAAATGTATATTTGTCTTACTAGGCTTTATGTAAGTTATCAAAACTGTTATTTTTCTACTAAGAAGAATCCACCACGAGCTACCTTCGGAAGGAACAGAGGAAAATTAAGTAGATAATTTTTTCCTCCTTTATGAGCACCGAATACTTACGATCAATTGTATAAAAAGTATTAGCTCAAGTTCATCTGGTTCTAAACTTTATTCTAACCATCCCCCAGAATTTTGGAGATGTTAAACATTCATTTATTTATCTTATTATAATAAAACCTTGTTATAGATGTAATGAATAAGAGCTTTAAATAAATGGATGATTTCTCACAAGTTAAAACACAATACCTCAAAAATAAATCTCATGGTGCTTGCAACAGCAAGAATGAAAGCAACAATTCTATTGTTTTGCCTAATTTTAAATTTTGTGTTTCATTAATATATGTGTTGAACTAAAACAAGAATTCAAAAACTGTTGAACAGGGCAATGTTGATCATTTTAAACGGTTATAGATGTAATATAATTAATAATACGGTGAGTAAGCTAGTTTGAGTGGATTTAATAACAAATATTAAATTTAATGCGATACGTTCAATCTTCCATAACTATAATAACACTAAGCTAACATATCTAAGGTAGAACTGTAGAATTTTAAAAAATATCAAAATTTCATAAATATATTACCAGACAAAAAAGCTGATGTAATAATAATAAAAATAATATGTTAGTTAAATTAATATATTTGATAAAGGATTACGTAATTTAATCTTCTTTAAGTTGTACTTCAAAGCCTTGTTCAAGGTTAGACTTAAAAATATGTCCTTAAGAAATCAGTTAAATCTATTATTAGTTTCTTATGAACAGTATACATTAATATAGTATTCGTTGACTAATTTAGTTGTTTGGTTTTTTATGGTCCATTTATGTAGCAATGTGTTTATTAATATATGTTATGTATTTATCTCTGCGCCATACTTGTTACAGTATCATAGCTATGTCATTGAACATAGATATAATTTTTATTATTATACATATTTTGAACTTCGCCTTAGTATCTGTTCATGTTACATTGATATTAAATAATTAGGATAGTGATTCATAAAGGAGTAAGTTTGAGTTTAGAGTAAGTGTACTGCCATTTGCGCGTATGTAAAGTGTAAAATCATTTAGCAAAACCAACATCAGTAAACATGACCAAGATTCGAAACCAGATCTCCCACTCATTAGCACAATAATATATTGTAAGACTGACTCCTTATAACATGCGTTTACTGATTCAATTATTATTATTATTATAAAATGCATACATAAATAAAAATTCTCTTCTCTTACAGAATATCCGAGAAACTGTGCATATAGCTAAAATAAACTCCAAATCTAATCAATTCTCACTAATGTTTCCCACACTTCCTTATCCTTGCATACTTTATTCCCTTCAAAAACTTCTATAAATTAAGTCATACATACTCTTTTATTATTAAAATTCTTAAAGTTTCTTTTTTTTTCACATATTCGGACAGAACATTTAACACGTCTTACATGGCCTACCCCTTCCTTTTGATCTACATATTCTACCTTCATATGTTTATATGTCACTCAAACCCCGCTTATTCTCTCAGCATGCCCAATTAAAGAAAGGTCCCATAGACACACTAAATAATAAATGGTAAGAGGACGGACTGTCAATTACATAAACAGATGACTAACAATCAGGTGTCAACACAATTATTATCATAGCTGGTCCTTTCTCAGTGGGTACTGCTAGAGCACTCAATAGTACATTTATACCACTACCCACTCCCTGGGGTATCGATCAAATCTAGTACACACTATCTTTAAATACTGGTACAAATAAAGTGCCAACAAGGGAAGAATGAAAACAGTATCTTTGCGGCCCACTACACAAAACTAGCCGTGTTCTGCACTTTCCGAACCCAAAATACTAACACAGAAAAGGGGGTGCCAACAAGAATACTGTGAGATACTGACTTAACTAGGTCCTCAAATAAAGGCGTTAGACAACCTTCTTGTAGCCATACAAAAATTATAACAAGTGAGCATGACGTCCACGGCGTCATAGGATATTGTGAAGTCATAAGAACTTAAAACGGAATAAGGAACTTATGGAGATTAGGAACCATAAAGCAAGGTCCTTATTACATATAGAGCTCAAAGCCCTTGTAAATAAACTATGTTATATTGACATAGGGAAGATGTATATTCAGACTATCTGACTAAAGAAATTAAGTTAGCTTGACACTAAAAAATATGTAGTCATTCTGACTAAAATAACAAGTCTGAAGGACTTGGATATTTGTTGAATAATTGGAATATCAGATGAGATTCCCTCGGCGTTGAGGCAATGAGACCCACGTCCCAAACATCAAGACCATCAGTTTCTTCTTCGGGTGCTGGAGAAGAGTTTCCTCATTCAACTACAGCAGAATGAACTTAGGGGTCACCCGTTATATACTCTTTTTTTCTGACTAAACAGGGCCAAATATGGGCATGTGAGGGAAAAGGAGGGGGGAGGTAGTAATGGTGGAGAAATAGTTGCCAAGAAAGTCTGCTAGGGCAGCAGTGCTCGTAGTTTGAAGTATTGAACCAACGACCGTCAGGTCCTTCGTCAACATCGAGTGTTCAAGTAAAACTGCCATGCCTTCGCTTCCACCATACTTGCAGAATAGTTTGTCAAAGCATGGCGTTTATATCTGGGAACATCCACTTAAAATAAGTAGAACACAAATGGTATTATTGCGGAATATATCAGTTTTAATTCTCTTCTTTGTATTCCTTTATTTCAGTTTAGTATTTTGTGCAGATTACGGTTTGTAGACGTCATTTTACTTGAGTGACATGCTACAAAATATCATCTTAGTTTTAGGGACACACACGAAGATCCATTTTGTCTCTCATCACATTAAAATGATGTAATGTATTTTACAATTCACCTTAATTTTCAACCATTATTACGACATAATCTGCATATAGTATGACTTTAATATTCATATTGTTCATTTATAAACCAACCACGTTCTCACAAACATCACTTATCCAAGAATATATTAAACAACAATGGATACATAGCACAACCTTGTCTAATACCCTGTTAAATGTCAAACCATTCCTTCAAAGCTATATCCACCCTAACTCAAGCTTTATTTCTTATAAACCGTCATAATTTAATTTATGTCTGGAATAATAATTAAACTAATTGCTTTATTGTTTTCAAATTCCCTTATACTGCCTCTTCATTTGTACAAAGAAACAATTACAGAATTCTTACAGTCATCAAAAACATTCGATATGTCATCACACACATTGAACAACTGACACAATCTGTTAAGTAGGACAATGCACCCACACTTAATCATTTCACTTGGAATACCATCTACGCATACAGCTTTGCCATTATTTAACAACTTCATATTTTATAACATCTTGGCCTCTTTAATTATTTAATTCATTATAACTATTTCTCTATGTTCTGCTGCTTTATATACCTTATGACATACTATTGCTCTAAATACTACTTCCATATCTCTCTTGTGCTTTTTTCAACACAGATCATCTCACTACGCTCATTCTGATTGCCAAAGGTCTTTCCTTGCACTTCTTTACCCACCTACAGAACAGATTCTTATTTCCTTCAAAATAACTTTGTATTATTTCTTCTTCTTTTAATTTCATTTGATCTTTACTTGCCTTTAATACATTCTTTTCATTTTTCTTAATTTATATGTGTATGTATCACACATCTTAGGTTAACTTTAGTTCTTAAGAGTAATCATTCGTTTGTATACTTTTTTTTATTTCGCAGATTATTCCATCTTTTCATTCCACTATGCATTTTATTTTAAGATTCAAATAGCCTCTGGTCCACAAACATCTTTCGCACACGTGAAGCTTCTCTTTTTCTGTTCCAAGCACTTTGAATATTATTAGCATTTATTTCGACATTACATTAATACTCCTGTGGTGCTAATTTTTTTGACCAGCAGTATTTCATGTTGTGCTCTCACACATTTATCCTTCAACTTTTCCTCTTTCACTCCTTCTTTATTAATACAATCTGTTACAACCTCTGCGGAAGTTCGTCGTCCTAAGCATAAAATAATATTTTACTGTTCTGATTATCATCACCGCATTGCTTTAAAAACATTATGAAATTCTTGATGTTCTACCACAGTTTTTGAAACAGCAGATAGGAAGTTACGACAGTAAAATGAGAACACCTGGCGATTCAGAAAAACATTCAAACGCGGTACAAGAGAAATAAAATGTTGTATACCTTCACAAAGCAAGAAGTTCCCTCAAATATTGTAATAAATAACATAATATTACCTATTCTCTCTGGTCTTAAAAATCTTGTCTACAATAATGTTATTCGAATAGAATCCTGGAAAATATCAAAACCATTTTCTATCTTAGGGAATAAACACTAAGCATCAACTTATCATAGTATCACGATCAAAATGCGTTTGCATTCTCAATTATCGATTCTAGTTTACAGATTTCATCTCTCCGATTAGTTAATCTATTTATTTTCATAAGGATAGTCAACCCTATTTAATTTTTATATTTTTTATGCAAAATAGGATTCGTTCTATTATTACATCTTATTTAGTTTTAATTTACAATTTCCTAAGGCCGCATCGGTGGGCACGTGGTTTTAACACGAATCTCATCGCATTTAGTTTTCGAGGGCATCAAATCTCAAATAAGTGCAGTTGGATTTATTTTTATAAATTGTTTCTCACTCTCTCTACATGTAAATTCTGGTAAATATCTTAAAATTCTACATCCCTCAACCTTAGACACTTACTGTGGTTAAATAATAATTAATATTTTGGATCAGTAATAATAGATGGCGCAAAATACTCCTCTGCCAATTCTCTTTAATTCACTCCTTATACCAAACCCACTAGTTCATATGTTTATTATACTATATTAGTATTAACACGATAGTGAAGATGGCCTATACTGTTAATAATAATGTGTATAAATGTTGTATTGTATATTTTAAGATACATAATTATGTTGAAAATATAATAATCTAAAGACATCTTTTTCCCCATTTAAACTCTGGGTGGCTGGTACTGTTCACTTCCTAATTAGAAGCCGCGGGCGGGATTTCAAAAGAGTCACTTAAAGGAGTTTTAATTACCTTAGCTTTGCGAGAGTCAGTAATCCATTTTGTTTAAAATTATAATTTAATAGATACCTTTCAAAATCTTCCACGTCTGTCTTTTGAAAATATTTACCAAGACAAGTTGTTTCGTTTATGTAATCTTAACTAAATCAGCAATATTGTTCAGCTTAAATACGTCAGCTGTTTAGTGGGCGTCAAATATGTGAGAATATTTTTACTACACTCGTAATTAGCTAGCTTCAAAAGTAATTAAGTATTTGTATTCAAATACATACCTTTTCTATATGAGTTAACACATTATAATGTTATTTTTTTAATTAACAATATTAAAGGCGTATAGCACTATAATATATTAAAACGTAATGCTAAAAACCCATTATTATTATTATTATTATTATTATTATTATTATTAAAGTAGCATATTATCTAAATATAAGTAAAATATAGGTTGGGGCCGGAACAAATAGACAATTAGTGACTTGAAAATTAACACTTTAATTGAAAAGTAAATAATAACAAAATAAATAAAAGCAAAATACGTATTAAACTTTTTCATTTTTTGAAGATAGTTTCAATCAGGTGAAACCCACTGGAAGTCAGACAAACCTCAGCACGTTGTCCATCACTCTCCTCAGCACGTTGTCCATCACTTTCCTCAGCACGTTGTCCATCACTCACCTCAGCACGTTGTCCATCACTCACCTCAGCACGTTGTCCATCAATCTTCTCAGCACGTTGTCCATCACTCATCTCAGAACGTTGTCCATCACTCACCTCAGCACGTTGTCCATCACTTTCCTCAACACGTTGACCATCACTTTCCTCAGCACGATGTCAATCACTCACTTCAGCACGTTGTCCATCACTCTCCTCAGCACGTTGTCCATCACTCTCAAGAGCACGTTGTCCATCACTCTCCTCAACACGTTGTCCATCACTTCCCTCAGCACGTTGTCCATCACTAACCTCAGCACGTTGTCCATCACTCTCCTCAGGACGTTGTTCATCACTCTACTCAGCACGTTGTCCATCACTCTCCTCAACACGTTGTCCATCACTCACCTCACCACGTTGTCCATCACTCTCCTTAGCTACGTTGTCCATCACTCTCCTCAGCACGTTGTCCATCACTCACCTCAGCACGTTGTCCATCACTCACCTCAGCACGTTGTCCAAAACTTCCCTCAACACGTTGTCCATCACTTTCCTCAGCACGTTGTCCATCACTCTCATCAGCACGTTGTCCATCACTCACCTCATCACGTTGTTCATCACTTTCCTCAGCACGTTGTCCATCACTCACCTCAGCACGTTGTCCATCACTCTCTTCAGCACGTTGTCCATCACTCACCTCAGCACGTTGTCCATCACTCACCTCAGCACATTGTCCAAAACTTCCCTCAACACGTTGTCCATCACTTTCCTCAGCACGTTGTCCATCACTCTCCTCAACACGTTGCCCATCACTCACCTCAGCACGTTGTCCATCACTCTCCTCAGCACGTTGTCCATCACTCTCATCAGCACGTTGTCCATCACTCACCTCAGCACGTTGTCCATCACTCTCCTCAGCACGTTGTCCATCACTTTCCTCAGCACGTTGTCCATCACTCACCTCAGCACGTTGTCCGTCATTCTCCTCAACACGTTGACCATCACTTTCCTCAGCACGTTGACCACCACTTTCCTCAGCACGTTGTCCATCACTCTCCTCAGCACGTTGTCCATCACTCTCCTCGGTACGTTGTCCATGACTCTCCTCAACACCTTGTCCATCACTCTCCTCAACACGTTGTCCATCACTCTCCTCAACACGTTGCCCATCACTCTCCACAACACGTTGTCCATCACTCTCCTCAACACGTTGTCCATCACTCTCCTCAGCACGTTGTCCATCACTCACCTCAGCACGTTGTCCATCACTCACCTCAGCACGTTGTCCATCACTTACCTCAGCACGTTGTCCATCACTCGCCTCAGCACGTTGTCCATCACTCTCCTCAGCACGTTGTCCATCACTCTCATAAGCACGTTGTCCATCACTCGCCTCAGCACGTTGTCCATCACTTTCCTCAGCACGTTGTCCATCACTCACCTCAGCACGTTGTACATCACTTTCCTCAGCACGTTGTCCATCACTCACCTCAGCACGTTGTCCATCACTTTCCTCAGAAAGTTGTCCATCACTCACCTCAGCACGATGTCCATCCGTGCTGAGGTGAGTGATGGACAACTTTAACTTTAACTTTCCTCAGCAGGATGTCCATCACTTTCCTCAGCACGTTGTCCATCACTCTCCTCAGCACTTTGTCCATCACTTTCCTCAGCACGTTGTCCATCACTTTCCTCAGCAGTGATCGTTTAATTGTTTCCAACCTACCCTGTATAAGCTTATGAAAACAACTTAGAACAACTAGCTTGCGAAAACATTATTATTTAAACAATTTAACATTTCGTTTACCTTTTAAGAGAGCAAGCTTACCTGATATGGCACACCTAATAAGATAGATACCTAGTATATGCAGTCCATAAAAGTAATAAGGTAAATTAAGGGATTGAATAACTAACTTCTTTGTCCATTACAATAAGGAAAAACTTAATAAAGACATGCATGTGTAAAAAAAAAGTTAAATAACACTGTAAATATTATGTTTATCCAAAAATAACTTATAAAAATATTGTACATCATTTTAATATTATCATTGAGATGTTACTTAATTTGTTAAAGAGATTTTGAATTGTTTAGGCACTATGGTAATTCTGGTATGAAACAACCAAAGATATGTGCGAAAATTACGAAAAACCACGTTATTATTTCACTAAAAACATAATATAAATTTGTAATTATTAAGAAAAATTATTATTAACTTGTTGATCATTAAAGTCACTTGAGTTAATTTATTAACGAAGACTATTTGTTTACTACTTTATGAGTTATTCACAGTCAAATATCTTTGTTTAGAAGATTTAAAGCCACCGTAAAAAGCGTACATTCCATTACGAGCTAGTAATTTTTAGTGGTCTCATGTCTATTAGATAAAAATCCTACATCATTGTATTCGAATAGTTAATATACTGATATTTTATTTAATGGGGTGAGCTCCATAACTCATCTCGTCCATAAATTGAAAAAATAATAATCTGGCACTTGAATCGTGTTCTTTTGGTGGAACCAAATCCGACTCCGATATTATTTTGCTCCTTAACTAACTGCTTCCATTTATTTCTACATGTTGAAAACATGTGTTATTTACATAACCTGCCTTATCCTCATATAGTTTAATAACACCTTATCCTCAATATCAATTTACTAATTTTCTTTCCAAAACTTTCCTAATCCAAGAGTACTGCATAACTAGTTAGATAATGTTTTCAAGACTGTCTTTATCCCCCAATAGTGCTTTATTTTAAAATAGCATGCTGTAGTCGATCAAAATATATTTGAGCTTGTGTAAATAACATTTTAAAATGTTGGCAACATTGTTAAATGGTAAATAGAACCAGTGAACCAAAATTATCAGCTTTCCCTATTGCCAATATTATTCAGTTTCGTTGTTTATCCTTTTCACTACATAGTTTACATCCATACTATTACTAATAAAAATTCTAAGAAGTTATGTGTAATGGATGGTGAAACTACAGTTATCGTAGCTGAAGGAAGAGGGAGATGAAAGAAACGTGACAAAACTTCCTGGCGTGGAAAAGAAGCTGAAAGCAGAAAGTTAAGGAGCAATAAACTTACTAGTATTCATTATTTATGTTTGTTTGACCATCTTCATTTAGAACCTTTGTGTGTTTTGCAGATGTAAGCCCAAATCACTACCTCGTAGATCTGACCGCACACGCCGAGAGAAGACTTTTCAGTGCTGTGACCTGCCTATGCCAGATATATTTCATTTCCATGAAGCGTTTTACTCAAATAAAGACAAAGTGTAACAGGATCATTTCTTACTGCAGTACACAGTACAGCACAATCCAAAAATTAGAGGTCCAAGGGAAAAAGGTCATGGAAAAGGAGTAACAATCTGGTATTATGTAAGCTATAAAAAGCGTGGCCTTATGGAAGTATGTGGTAAAGCTTTTTTTGTCAATACTTGGGACTCAAGGTTGTAAACAACATTTAAAGACAGAGAGATCTCCTTCAGAAAAACGTGGTGGAAACACGAGATCAAGAAAGTACAGCGAAAAAAAATCTTGTTCAAAATTACATACAAATATTAAATGTGTTGAGTCTACACTCGTGAACAGAGAGTTAAACAATACCAACCTAGTGATGGCAGTGTACAAAAATTGTGGTAAGCCTACAATAATAGAGTTGATGTCCAGAATAAGGTCAAGTATCGCTACTTTTCAGATATTTTTATGAACGATTTCAATATAAGTCTCAAGTCTTCCAACCACGGATGCATACTCCGAGTGTGTTTGGTAGAAATCAGTAATTACTGTGGCAACCAATCAGCAGAAAACTGAAGCAATGACCAAATATACGGTGCCTAAATTAAAAGCTAAATAATTTCACTATATGTTGAAAACTACAAGCAATGAGGGGGTATTTAAATTCTCATTTGACTTTCGGAAGAATTTATTTTTACCAAACGTTCCCGATCAAGCTGCTTACTATTCTAGGCAGCTCTTTCAATATAACATGGCACTGTGAAGGGCAATCCAAGAATAAACAAAGTACGGACACGGTACATATTTTTACTTGTTCCGAAGGGCAGCGTTTGAAAGGATCAAACGAGATAGCACATATTGTTATTATATTTGGCATGCAAATCTGACTGATATTGAGCAAATACAAAATTTTGAAGATGGCTGTCCAGGCCAAAACAAGAATATAACCATGATAGGCATGATTGTCAAATTGTTTGTTTTGATTCTGTCGAATATGTGAAGTCTGTTAACATTATATTCCCAGTTGTTGGTCATTCCTAACTTCCTTCTGACCGTGTTTCCGGCCGAGTAAAATGTATATAAGGAAGAAAGACACCATTATCCAGCCACAATAATATAAAGTTATTTTCGGTAAATATGGAACCATAAAAAATGTAGGCTCAGATGCGCCTATCCTGATTGGAAATACTCTGTAGCTGATGTCATCAAAGCCCCTGGTGAGTTACATTTTAAGTTTGTTCCAACAGAGAGAATCACACTAAAGAATACCAAGAACAAGTACATTGTCGTGAGAGGAGAAATCAACTACCGAGTGGATACAGAAACTCCCTTTTTGAAGAAAGGTAAGAAGTCTACAAGTCTCAATCCTGAGCCGCTACAATCCCAAGTTCCAGTGAAAGAAGAAAAAATTGAAGACGTTAATAATTTAATGAACAAAGATTTGTGAGTAGTATGACCGGGATGGAATTTACTACTATAGGCTTTTGTATTCTACAGAAAGTGATGTAGAAGATTTTTATGAAGCAGAAATACCACTACCTGAAGAGGGTGATGATCTCAGAATTTGAAATATCTCAAGTAATTTAGTAAAAATTTAAAAATATTGTGTGTTATTACATTAATTGTATTTAAATTGTTTAAATATACAATTAGTGGTATTTTATACTGTACAATACTTTCATGTTATTCATTTTGTTTTAAAGCTACTATTGCATTCTACTCTATGCTATTTGCTCCCAAACTGACCTTATCCTATTTGTTGGTTTCCTTAACTGATTTTTTACATTGATTTGTAGCAAGACTCTTCTTATATAATTATTTTAATTAATTATATTTAGTACCAATTGATAAATACATTTGTCTTTGTAGATTTATGATCCTAATTGTATTCAATCAATATTTAAGTAAAAGGTGGACTTCTTATCATCAAAGTAGAGTAAGAAAAAAAAATCGCATTCTACTCTAAATCACTTCACGTGGAAGAGACAAGTTTTGGAACTCACCCCCTCTGGTATAATGGTTTTTCAAGTAAAATTCTCCCCCAACTCACCGTGAAGCTAACACGTTATTCCCGAACAGAAGATTACAGCAAAAAAGATATTCACCCTCATTTCAACTAATGAGAGAAGCTAAGCCATTGAATATGGCACCCCAAAATGATAGAGTTTTGAACCATTGCCAAAATAAAACAGCAGTCACCATGTTGCAGCATTTTGACAAAATTTCGTCACCAATTACCCGTAGATCTAGTTCTGAGTTGGGAATTTTACTCAGTCATATGAAAGTAACTCTCAACCACTGAACGTCATCAAGATTCAACATTTATTGCCATAAGATCTTCCTCGTAGGAGAGAATTTTGCTGTTAGTTTTTACTAGGGCTGTCAAACTCGATTCCTCGATTCTTACTGCTATCGAAATAATCGAAAATCGATCTTAATACTAGGATTATCGCTACTAGATTCTAATTTATTAATAAAACTGGCAACTAAACAAAATGGCAACATTCAAAATTGGTAATAATAGATTAACTAGCATTTTAATTTAGTTGTCGTTTCACTTAAATACCGGCAAATTTTAAATATACCATAATGCCCCGAAAATAGTATTATCCCAAATATAATTTGACCTTAAAATTTTTAAGTGTTCTACATGAAAAATAAATTGTCTAGAATATAATACGACTTGACATTATGACAGTATCAAGAGGTAAAAACCTACCAATTTTGATACGCTTTTTTTTAAATTATTAAAAGCTAAACTGCCAGACTGTCAGAATATATGATTTGATTCTAAATAAATAATTGATACATATTACGTAAAATAGAATGGAAATTATTCCGTAAGATATCATTAATTGATATATCACAACGGATGTATCGAAAGCTACGATATTCCTATCAAATCAAAATGGCCGCTCTACTTTAATTATATCCTCTGTAACTTTTCAATTTTTACTGTTACATTTATCTCTTTGAAGGAGACAAGTTTAATAAAAATAGAACAAAAATCGAAGTATTTAATAAAAATGAAGCAAGAAAAGTTATATTTATTTTAATTCGATAAAGTATTGATACATCATTGTCAAAACTTCATCACTATTTCTGGTGAGCTAGCGTGCGTAAGATCAGTTATGTTGGACGACTTGAAATTTGGAAACGTGTGTAATGTGCTCTTCTTTCCGTTATAAAATCTGCAATTTAGTGAATTAATTAAAGTTTAAAACGATCATGTGTTCTAATGGTCGAGTCAAAGTTTCGCATTGAGGGGGGAGTAGGGTATCAGGCACGTTAGATTTCTATACAATAATGCTTGTAGAAATAATGAAGAAGGAAATGTTCAATAATTGGAATCGAAGAATCGAGGCTGTACTTCAGAATTGGAATCGATAAAAACAGATATCTTGACATCTATAGTTTTTACACCAAACGAATAATCCTCCAAAATGTATTAAATAATAATCGTGGTCATATGAAGCCACATTTACCGGAACATGTATCTTCAATCAAAGGAATAGACATGTTTGGTCACATAATAATCTTCAAACGATTCGTGAAATTTTCTAAATTGATTTTCAATGTAATGCGTGGCTAGGATTAAAGGATAATATTTAATTTCTCCACATATTTAACTATTTCCCTTGTATGTAGACACATTTCTTAAAATTTCTAACAATTACTTTTATGACCTTTAAGATTACATTCCTTTGAGTATGATTATGAACTCTTGGTTTTAAATGGATGGCTGTTCTGTTCACTGCGCCAGAGGTCCTTCCTGGAAGAAGGATGCAATTAGTAGATTATTTTATAATTGGAAAATATTCATAAATTTGAAACTATCCTATTTTAGGATATTATTTTATGTTAAGAAATTTGTGTCAACTAGAGTTTTTTTATCACTTAGTAAAATATGTGGTTTAATTAACCATAAGCGGATTGATCCTACTCCTTCACAAAATACTTTCAGTAATTATTATATTCTAAGAGCTGAAAAAGGAGGCGGAGGACAGGACGCATTGGCGGTCTAATTTTACAGACAAAAAGAAAGTATGATCCTGTCATAATACAGAAAACTTAATAATAATAACAATAATTAAAAGTATTAACATATTTTTACTGTTAAGTTTTAAAGATACCGTGTTGTTTGTGTCAACATCACTTTTAATGGATTGTTTAGAAGATATAAATAACTACATAACTAATAATAAAATATACTTAGACCGTAAAATGAGTTTGGGAGATATTTCAGTAAGATCTATTGATATATTTCTAAAGGCCATTAATTCTTTGTGGCTTTTGAATTTATTTGCTATCGCCTTCAAGGCTGCAATAGCTCAGCCAAAGGACACCATTAGAGGATAACAAGGCGATGACGTCACACTGTTTAGAACAGAGGCTGTGAAACGTGAAAATAATTGCCCTTAGTTTTATCTCGAGAACAAAAGGCAGAAGGCAGAGATAGAAAAAAAAACCACTTTCCTTTGCCTACTTCCTTTTCTGTAAAAACGAATAAAAGTGTCAAGGAGCTTTCTCCTTCGCACGATAAGGGTTTGTTTACACTTTTTTTCTTTTAAATTGATGTGCAATTCTTAGAACATTTGAAGAAAGATAAATTTGTAATAAATTTTAACTTGAACATAGAATAAATTTTGTTAGATGTTAATTTTCACTATTGTATATAGTATAAAGATAATTATTTATGTATATGATAGAATTAATATTGTTTAGTAAAATATTCAAAATCTCTTAATTTATTTAATTTTATTTTTGAATATAATTAATATAATTTTTTTAATTTGAAATAAATTAAAATTGGTAGCAAGATGAGAAAAATTCTCAACTATTCTCTTTAATTTAACTTTAAAGTCAAAAAGATTTGAAGGATACCAACTAAGACACCCTTTAACAAAATACCGTCAACAATATAGGCTGTATACTGACATAAAGGTGTTACAAAGTATTGTGATTCTATTGAGAATGTTATCACTTTTAACCCTAGAGCTAAGATGTGTGATAATTTATATTCCTTTATATATGTGTATTGTGCATATGTATAAACATGGATACATTCAAATAAATAGTTAAGATATATGCTTAAATCTAACCTATTACACTCATACAATATGTCTATGTACATGCTTTGAGTGTAGTATCAAAAGAGAATGCCAAGCTAATATATATGACCCATTATTATTATTATTATCATTATTATTATTATTATTATTATTATTAGTAGTAGTAGTAGTAGTAAATATAGATTTTTTTCAGCACCGTGTCTTACCACTCAATACCATAAGGCTAACAAATCGTTTTGTTTGTGAGTAATAGTTTGGGGAACATTGTGAATTCTTAATTACCGGTAAGTTTAAAAATATTATGGAAATTAATTTTAAATCCTTTACCAAAACACATTACTACTAATATATTGATCTTATGTATTTAATTTGAATAGTCATGCGTCATATTTCATCATATCATTTTACTGAATACATAGTAATTGCCTTATTAAAAAATAATAATATTTAGCACCGCGTCTTACTACCCGTTCGGGTTATACGCTTTTACGTACTAATTACTCTAATGGATTAGGAATTGGGAAGGTTGAATTATAGGAAGTGAACCCGCATTTGCGTGGATGGAGAGTGGAAAACCATTTAGGAAAAACCACCCACAGTTCACCCGACCGAGATTCGAACCTCGATCTCCCCGTTCTCAGCAGTCGAGCTCAACACGACAAGCGCGTTAGCCAACTACGCAACCGAGGCAGGTCTTATTAAAAACACTTCATATTTTATACCCAGGGGATATATATAAATATATATATATATATATATAAATAAAGCAAGATCTTTATAGATATAGATATTTATATAGTATGATCCTGCTATATTAGGATCTGGCTAAATTGAATTTGGTTAGTTCTAATTTTTTCCAGGAATGTCAAATACAATTAAGAGTATTTGACTCATAGTAGAGGAGACAGTGGGACATTTTTCCCCAGCTGAAAGGGGTTTTGCTAGAATAGGGGATATTTTGGCTCTGCTTTAATCGCTTCTGTGTGGCAATGCCATCACATGACGCCCAGGTTTATGTTGCTTGTCCAAATCTGACACCTTTGTCTCTCAGTGAGTCACTCATTGTCATATAACAAGTGTAAATTCACTAAATTGCGTTGCTTTTACGATTTCTAAACATGTAACCAACACAAGTTCCACCTCAGCCAAGAAGGTTCAAGTGATTATAGAAGTGGAAAAGGGTATGAAAAAATAAGTGTGTTACCTATTGCAAAAAAATATGGAATAAAGCCAAACACTTTATCGACTTACCTCTTAAAAAACTCATGAAGATTTGGATTCACTGAATATCAACCAGATGTAAAAGGCAAAGTTTTTAACTAGATTAGTTATATTGAAGATTTTGTTAGATGTGTCCAGAGAAAAAGGCTACTGTGAATCAAAATCACAATTTTTTTTCCTAAGTACCTAATATAATTTATGTGCAAAAACTGATAAAGTCTGCATTTTTTATACGGTGATTTAATTTTTACAATTTTATCTTTTAGGTTTATATTTATTGCGTACAAATAGTTTATTAACCCATTGGCTAGTTTTAATTTTGGATACCTCAATTTTTTTAAATATATATCACTTGGACTTCGAAATAAAATGGTTCTACTGTATATTATATATATGTATATAATATATTAGATATATATATATATATATATATATTAAAGTTATTTTTAATATTTACAATTTATTACTGCATACTAATAAAGATAATTTACATATTAAGATTACTTAATATAAGTTGAAAAAATAAAGTGTCTAGCTATAATATATTATGTAATGTAGATATTTTATAAGTTAGTAAATAATAATCATGTTAATGTATTTTTTATGGAAATACAATGATATTGTTATAGTGAATAAGATCCATTTAAGATTTTTACAAAGTTGTACATTTTATTTAACTACATTTCTGAAAAATATATTTTTGTCAACCCGTATCCATGGCTTTATATTTGTATGTCTCTGTTTATATCTATCTATTTGCATGCAACTATAAGTGGAATAACGTGAGCTTTTCAAATGGTAGAAATAGTTCACTTAGACTGTATCTGTGAAAAGTTCTCAAAAACTCGTTTCCCATTAGATCACTCATTCATATGCTAAGCTCTACAAAGCTCGGCTTGTAATGTATTTTATTTTGTATTTGGTTAAAGGTATGAGAAACATTTATAGGTAAAGTTTAGAATAGCTCTACTTGTACTAGCCAAACCCACAGTCACTATAATGTACACAACATTCATTATAATTACTAATGTTTATTCTAATGAAGTTTTAATTAAGTTTCTAAAATTAGGTATCGTTTTTAGTATGCCTGAAAAGGAAAGAGTGTGTTTGCTTCATTGTGCACGTCTGAATGTCCAGGGGCTGGCAACACATATCACGAGGGAGAATCGCAGAACGTGTTGGCCTGCTAACATTGTTTGCCAAAACACTTCAACCAACACGATAAAACACTTTGTTTGTCGGTCCATATGTGTTTAGCTGCCTTTGATTAAACACTTTACAAATGTTTGGTCCATTAAATCTGCATTTTCCTCTTACCATTCCGACAAGCTAATTTAGTTTGTATTTATTTCAATCCAGTGTCAATACTACTTTAAATGTATCGTTCTCTCTTTGTATTTATATATTTAACTCTCACTCGCACACTACATTACATTTCCAATTTTATCGTATACATCACGTCTTATTACTCCTCTGTACTTATATAATATACATAAACTAAAAGGTTTTAACGTGTAGGTTAGTGGTTAGAACAGTAGATACGTATTTGTGTGTAAGGAGAGTATGAAAACCACCAATAAAACTTCTCCTTAGTACACCCGGCCAGTATTTGAATCCCGACAATATCAAATCAAATTAGCACAGATAACTGGTTCTTTCAAGTAATAAAGGGTACAAGCCACATATTTATATATTTATTGTTTAATCTTTTTTATAACTATATAACAACCTGTTCATTTTTTATTTTAATAAAGTGTTAATCTCTTCTAGTTACCTATATATACCTCCATATCTTTATCTTACTAGGGCAATATCCGATTCAATTATTTGAGCAGAAAATATCATGAAGGTTGGAAGTAGAGCTTTGAATGAAACTATGTAAGTTACCACGCTGTACTTTACCAATACTCTAGAGATGGATCCTCTACCAAGCTCCCATTGGTTAGAGAGATACGAGCTCTGTTGGAAATACATCGAATAAACGTAAATATCAAACATGTACAACCTGTGATAACCAGCACTTATGGGCACAGAGTCTAAGGTTTCAATCTCATCTTGCTTGGTCCACCAATGATGAGGAGATTAGGGTTACAAATATGCTCAATTTTAATAAATCATATTAAAAATATATTTCTCTCACTTCAGACAAATAAAACACCATTAATTTTCCTTTAGGTATGGCTTTACACACCCCTATTCTATTAGTGTAATAAAAAACACGGATGGCCTGTTTATCTAGCAAGACGCAAATCAAAAATGCCTTCAATATGATGCAATGGCAGGATTCAGCAATAATCCTTTGAGGGCTCCACCAAAAGTATATAGTTATAAATCCCCTAATAGTTAGAGAGCTACTCCGACATGAACGTACTTCTTTTGAAAATAATTTGGTTTTGTTGCTTTAGTTTAATGACACAAGACTTACTCAATCTTATAGAGTATGAAATTAACTCATCGGTAATGTATATTAGTATCATCTGTCCACTATACATCATTCTTGCACCAGTCGACTATTAGTGTTATTCCTTATTTCTCTATTCCTCTCTCTTCACTCTTTCCCCTCTTATTCTCTACCATCCTCATCAATAATCCCCAGTGGGCTTACAGAGTAAATAAACAGCGATTACCTGTCACTTGCACTTGCAAATATCGACCGGAATTGCTCACCTAAATATTATACTTCACATTCAATTTAGGATATAATGTTTTACACTTGGAGGTTTTCATTCTTAACAACCTAACACGTTACTACCTTATAAAACAGCTATTAGAGCCCGACATTTTATCAATAACTACTTACAAAGAGATTACTGCGGGTATATTCTTTTTAAATGGAATTTTTATGTATTGTGATCTTTCAAAGAGTACCTAGATTTTGTTATTTTGGAAGACCAATGATGAAAAAAAAACATTTTTCCATTTGGTATATTTTAAAAACCTACGCTCAGTCAAACAAGGACGATACAGAAATACATCACCATTCTCTGTTAATTTTATCATAATAACAACAACAACAAAAACAACAATAAAAAATTGGTCTAACAGAATTGTTCCCAACAAAACACACACCGATATTGTCATCACTAACTCTACCTAGATTGTGGCAGCAGAAACAAAGATTGATGTTTCAGAAGCTCACTCCACCAAGCGGCAGAAGTGGTAACAATTTGAACACAATCTGGTACGAACATACCGCCTTTATTAGTTGGACTAGTTAATCAAACAATTAATAAAACTTAATGCAGTATTCGTTTAAAGAGTGAATTGCGACATTACAAAACTAACGTTTGGTAAAATGAATTGCCTGACACAGGAAGCACACATAATTTCCTCACTGGTAAATTCAACTCCAATATGCTAGTTCTGAGAGTGAATATTTATATCAGTATATCCTGGTCCTGAATAAACATTGCACACTCTCCGCGATGGCTGACTTCCACATGATAGAAGGCATATGATCATCCTTTATCAGCGCCAATGTTCCAGGACGGAGATTGGGAGCATCTGTTACCCAAATAGGGCGTTGATGAATCTGGGAGAGAAACTCCGTCGACAACCACCTTCAGAGCCGTTGTTAGATCGGTCGGATCACCTTCCGTATGGTCTAACTAGTGACATTAGACTAGTTAGGTCTGGCTCAGGAATGGCTGTGGGAATTTATCTAATTAGGAAATGTACAGGAGCAAGAATCACTGGATCACTTGAATTATTGGGCATGGAGTGGATAGGCTGAGAACTTAAACATACTTCAATTTGATGTAAAAATGTACACATCTCTTCGAAATTCAACTTTGAGGGACATATCAGACGGTTTAAGAGATATGTTGTAGATTTAATCAATTCCTCCAATAATCCACTAAATGTGGCAAGCTGGGAGGTATGAAATGCCAACTTTTTCCAGCTGTGCTTACAAACTAATTGATAACATCAATATACTTCAACAACTGAAACATAAGATACAGTTATCTCAACTGATTTTCATCCCCTTAGTAATTATGTCATTATTACTGTAGAATGCGCTCGTATTCCCCTTCTTGCAACCCTCCTGCATTATGCAGCAAGGAAACCATCAGTTAATAAGTCCCTCACAAGCTATAAATATATAGCATTGTTGAGCCAAATATGAACAAATATACATAGCCCTTTACCCTGACCTTGCTTCAAAGCGATCCATCAAGAATAGGAATAATTATCCTCTATAATGCAAACCACTGTTGAGAAATGGCTTAGTTGGCAATGTGCGCTGAAGAGTAAATTGTTCCATGAGTTTCTCTTATGCTTGCGCCCTTAAATTGAAGCCAATGATACATAAATTGTGGATGATTTGAAAATAAAAGACAATGTTTTAGTTACAATTGTGTCGACAGTGTTCCTGCATGAAGCATAAGTAATTACATTTTTTTTTTGCTAGATGATGTTTTTCTGATAAAATCATTGAATGTTTTGGACAGTATGCGTGCAATCCTCAGCCAACCCTATTACATTGTGATTTGTCTATTAATTGATTAAGGATTTTTTTTGTTTTTCTTGAGTTAGATATGTAACTCATGGAATTCCTGAGCTAATTCTTGCTGTTGTTGATTGAGTCTGATACTGATATATAGTGCTGGAAAGAACCCCTTAATTGAAAGAGATAATTTCTTTCTCACTTCCTTCGAACATTTTATATTGTGGAATTATCTCAAAACGCGTATGATTATACGCTGCAAGTGTGAAAAAAAGTATTTCAATAATTGAATGAGCTTTTGATATTAATAATGGTAAACCAAAAATTATCTGTCAATGCTCTAGTATTTCACCAATTGGTTAATGTTTAGTCACTTATTGAGGCCATGGGTTTGGGTATTTAAAGAATATATCAATTTGCTTCAGAATCATTGTATTAACTCTTAGATATAACATCAGCTGGGTTGTCCTTTCCAACAACATGATTTAAATCTATAGTACGGTAAGATTCTTCGATTTCAGTCACTTTATTGCCAATACCCGATGATACATTAATTGTGGATCAATTGAAAATAAAAGACACCCACCTCTAGAATAAGGATGAACAGCACTTTTAATGGCCTTACCCTATATCATAAACAGATGGAAGTAGCTGAAAACTCATCAGAAAGCTACATACATCTTAAGTAAACAAATGTCCTATACGCTTATTGGATTGCACCTGCAAAGCCATTTAGTTCAATTGTTACTATTGCGCCATGTACAATAACTACTCTGTAAATGGCAATTACATTCAAGTCTGAGATCTTACCGTAAATTATTTGGCATTCGTGAAGCATTAGTGAGGGAGGAACATCTTTCTAGTGATGTTTTACTTGCGAAAAGTTCTGTAGAAATATTTTACATATTTATACAATGAGACCGATTAAACTTTGTGGATAAATGATTATAGTAGTGAATCGTAACACTTCGTTTTGTAAAGGGTTGCTAGTGGTGGATTTGGAAATCAAATAAGAATAGGAATATACTTATTTGACAATAATACAAAACATGAACAATTGAAACATTGTTCATAGTAATTGGTACATAATTTTCGCGCATATCTGGTGGAACAGCTGCTACCACTTCTGGGAAGACTAAAGACCACATGACTAACTGAAAAACACCCTTACTCGTTAGCTTTATTAATTATGCTTGTATTCAAGTGGTACCCGCCATTTCATGAAACTACACACCCTAAATAAGAAATATCAACAATAAAATAACATATTTGGTTAAGCTTGGGTTGGGTGAAAAATCCCATTGGCTGCCAGACTATAATGTTTCCCTATCATTTTATATTATAATAATGTTTATATCGTGTTCAATTATAAATGAATAATATATTGAAAGTCTACCTAAGCAAATATTAGTTTTAGATCATTAAAAACCGCGATAACTTCTGTTATATTATGACAATTTATATAACAGATTTCTAGACTTGTTGATTTGTAAAATTATGTTACACAATAAATTATATCTTGTTTTTAATTTACTTCTTTTTTACTGAGGCATAAGATCTAAAAAGATTTAACACTATTTCCTTTTAGTAAACAGTATGGTTACAAAATCTAAAACACTTGTTGGTTTAGTGTTGATTTAAATCAGTCTGTCCAAAGTCATTTCAGACATGAGAAATATATTTTTTTAAATGAAAGAACTTTTCAGGAATATATGTGTATAGACCTACTTTCTCGATTATATTACGTCAGCGTGGAAGAAAATGTGAAACTATTGCACTTATTCACACCTTACTGATTACATGTGCTGTTTCCCAAATGTGGCAGACTGGCAGCAATAACTATCTGAAGTACTTAGTGTTCATTATTCTCCAGATACAAGAGAAAGCACATATAACCAACATAATGGCTGCAAACTCTCAACACCCTTTGGTCATGGAGAAAGTTTAGGAGAATAAAATGAAATTTAATGATATATATACTTGTACCAAGTATTATTTATAAATATGATTTACTATAGAACAGTTGATTTAATATTATGACCCTATAGACTGTGGTAGGTTTAATTCGTTCTAATAAATGTTCAAAAGAAAGTATATCTAATCATTTCAAAACATTATTATGCTAGTCAAGTAATCTTTATCTATATAGACGTTCATTCTCACAGTATGTCAAGGACATGATATCACAGCATTAGTGACTTGTAGGAGCAACAGTATTGGGTAAGTGCACAGTGTTAGAAGTTACTTATCTTTGTATTATTTTTTCAGGATAGGGTCACATTCCTATACCATAGCTAAAGACCATGCGAGATTCAGTTTTTTTAGTGAGTAAATAATTATAGAACAAGATGGACGCTCCTCTTCGGCTGCAAACTTCTGATCATTATATTGAAATTAATGTGCTATTGTATGAAACAATTTTTTCTTTGGATGCATCATACAATCTTTCAATAAAATGTTGTGTCTGTGTCAAAGTGAAATAAGATTACTCAATTCAGCATTAATTACTAAATAAGTTGTCCTAGACAAGTCAGTAGTGAGACTTTCCCACGGCTTAGAGCAGTAGCTCTCAAAGTGGGGTTCGCAAACCACTAAGGTTCTACAAGTTTCATCCAGGGGGTCCGTGAAATTTTCCAGGGAATCCAAGATATACCTTCAACTATTTTGTATATATTTTAAAATTGTATACAACAGAGTAAATCCTTGATATATTCTAAACACATTGGAGATTCTTTGTCATATTAACGCCTTGCAAGAAATTAAGGCTTACATTTTGGGGGGAGAAGGGGGAGTGATTTTCCACTACCCTTGTGTGCACAGCTTTGAGAGAAGTATTTGGGCAGTCACTGTTATTAAGTTTTCTGTTCAGCCTGAAATCTCCATACCTCCTCCAGTTCCATGCTACCTTTATTTTGAGGGTAAGGTGACAAAAGGAGAAGGGAAAGGTATTCCTATACCTGCGATAGCCTATCATCTCCCCCCCCCCCTTGTTTTATATTTTGAACTGTAGCTGTACTAATCTAAGTTTAACAATTTAATTATTGGTATGGTAATAAAGTATTTTATTAGAACTTTATGATGGATCGATGGATATAATCTGGTTCTGTGATTAAACGAAAGCCTAACTGCTATGAAGATTAATTGATGAGCGAAACATTGGAATTCACTGCTGGTATGTCTAGTGGTCCACCTGTGGAACGTAAAACGCACAGGTGTTGTGATGTATAAATATAAAATATGACTTTACGTGTTTAGAGGCTGATGACTATCGTAGGAATCGGTGTGTTCTGTGATCTCTAAAGAAACTATGAAACCAGTTAAACTAAGACGATATATTGAACCTAATAATACCCGGGGTATGTGGTTAAGTCCTAGGATATTCTTTTTTTTTTTT
>CABFOW010004059.1:0-24564 GCA_902141385.1 Timema californicum | reverse complement strand
TTTTTTTTTTTTTTCAAATTAAGGTCAGATAAATTAAATCTACTAAAAATATCATTAAAAAATAACAGCTGAAAGCAGAAAATATAAGTATACGAAATCCGGTAATCCTCATAAAATAGTGGAGGAACTAATATTACTAGCTGCAAAATCATTGTGTGGAGTTAGGGTAGGTCAGCTTTTAATGAAATAAACATGATTACACTCTCAAATGACAGAGTCAAAAGAAGAATTGATTAAATGCATTGCAGAGTTGAAGAACAGTTGATATTAAGGGATATTCAAAATATGTTTTTTACACTACAACTTGATCAAAGTACAGATGTAGCAGATAAAGCAAAAATATTAACTTTTATTAGTTTGGAACATGGAGGGATGGTTTGTGAAGAGTAGTTTGTTTTTTAAAGAGGATATTCAAACAACTTCTGAATATGTATTTAACGCATTCAATAACTTCATAGTGAAACATAATATTAAGTGGTATAATTTTGTTGAATTCAGTTCTATTGGAGCCCATCCGACTTCAAGTCACTAAACAAGCCTCGTTTCCCAAGTAAAATCTATTGCACTGAATGTCAAGTGAACTCATGGTTTCATATATGGTGAAGCTTTAGTTGTTAAAAAACTGCCTCAAATTCTAAAATTAACATTAGATGATGTTATTAAAATCGTCAGTTTCATCAGGGCATGTCCTCTTAGTTCACGTATGTTCTCACTTTTCAGTGAAGAAATTGCTAGTGAATACAAATAAACTTTATTACATATAAAAGCGCGTTGGCTCCAGAAATAAAACTATCTAACGTTTGTTTGAGCTGCTTGATGAGTTTCTGATATTTATTTTGTACAAAAAAACTGAAAATTTATTGTTATGTGAAAGAATGTATGATTTTGTTTGGCTATGTAAAGTGGCTTACTTGGTTGATTTTTTACAATACTCAATTGACTTGACTTGAGCCTACAAAGGAAAACCCATTAATGTTTTCTAAGTTGAATATAATTTGGAAGATCCACTTTAAAAAAGTGCAACTATTAGACATTAGAGTGGAAAATAAGTCCTACACTTCAACAGTTCATTGATTCTTCTGATGAAGAGCTCCATGAGGAAAATAATTATATAATATTTTGAGAAATTATCGGCAACATTCCGAGCCTAATTTCTTGACCTTAATGCTGGAAAAAATGGGATCCAAAGTCCTTTTACAAGTACAGAGATTGGGGAAATGACAGACCTTACTGACAATGAACAAGACCAGATTGTGGAGTTATCATGTGACAGGTCTTGGGAAAATGTTTTAATTACTCTCAACTCTTTTACTTTTGATTGCGTGTACAGTACATTTTGAGGAAAAAACTATCAGAAAAAGAACTGAAACTTTTAATCCAATTTCCTAAATTTATTTGTCCTAGCGTGCCTTTTCTACTCTTTGTGATATTAAAAATGTGAAAAATAAATTGTCTTAGTTTGGAATCAGACTTAAGGTTGATGATCATTAAAAATTTTCCAAAATTCTGCGATATTTTAAAGTCGTACAAGCAGTTTCGATCCTCACATTAATTATCAGTGACTACAAATCAATTTACTGTAAATATATAATACATACATTTTATTTTTGTGTCTATTGTAAAGATGTTTACATTTAGTAAAATACGTAGATGATCTAGCATTGCTGAACAAAAATAAACAAGAGTTGAAGAAAATTTTGGACTTGTGGAGTCATGGAAAAGATATAGCATGGAGATAAACACCAAGAAGTTAAAAGTGATGTTGATTTCAAAAAATGAAGAGCCGTTTGAATTCTAAATTAGAAACCAAGAGTTCCCATTAAGCTTTCAACAATAAGAGGTTGCTGCTGACCAGCAATTTGAGTTTAAAGCTGAGGAAGAAACTAATTAAATGCTACATTTGGAGCACCGCAGTGTATGGGACAGAAATTTGGAATCTTAGGAAGATGGAAAAGAAATACTTTGAGATATTTGAAATGGGGTGCTGGAGAAAACTCGAGAAGGTGGATGGACAGTGACAAATAAGGAGTTTTGAGATGATTGGGTGAGAAGATAACTATTTTGGATGTGATACTTCGGTACAAAGCAAAATGTATCCGACTCATCCTTAGGAGGAACTTTCTTCTGAGCGTCATCATACAAGGACAAGTTGAGGGAAAGGAGAGCTTAAGAAGAAAGAGGATTCCATACTAGAAGAATTGATAGAAGCAAATAATATTCTGGGAGCTGAACGAGGAGGCAGGGAAAGGGTGCATTGGCGGTCTTAAAAAAAAGTTCACTGACAAATGTAATTGACCTGTAGTAAGACAGAAAACCTAATAATATATAAATAATTAATAAAATTTGGTTTTATTTTTGTATATTAAAAACATAGTAATGGATTGAGTCTACTTAGATTACCCCAATATTCTTATCAAGAAATTAAAATAAAATAGAAAATCGTAAGACTACATTAACTTAGGAATTTTGTGTGTAGGTGATTATTAAAAAAATAACTTGTCAGGTTTTATATAATTAATAATGTGCACATTTAAAAACTGACTAAACCATCTAAATATTATTATTGGGGTAGTGAAGACTTGTTGTACAAGATACTATATTTTATGTTAAAAAAAATTGGAATAAGTAATAAACTTTATTTATACAAAACTTGAATTGACAGATGACTTTTTTAACTACAAAATTAAAAGTTTAATTGGGGACCAAACTAGGGACTTCTGAATCCATAGGCATTCCATATAAAATAGGACTAAAGTGACTCTTTAGTAAACATGACATTAAATTGAAACTTCTATAATCCACGCAACATTTTGGTGCAGTAGACTTAGCTGCAGACAATTGGAATATCCTTCCCTATTACAGACAAATATTTTTTTTACTGTGTGCACTCAGTGCGATAATAGTGCTTACTTTAGTTATCATATCTTGAAAATGTTTGTGTTTGTATCGGCTCAATCATTTGACACGTCATCAGATTTCCACTGTTGTTGGATTGAAAAATCGGTGGCTAGTGACATAAAGTCAAACCAAATCGTTAGAAACATTCCAACAATAACACTGTTTTGGTTTGTGAGTTTTCTTGCTAGCTAGCTTTCGTCGCAAGTTTCAAAACTATAAGTCAAGGTTCCTACATTCTGCAGTCTCTGGTGACCTGCAGGAGCAACCATATTTGGTATAATCTTAGTCTGGGGAGTGACTCCAATTTGTCTTTTTGCTTCAGGACACGGGATCATTCCTCTGCCAATCCCTGTGAGTGCTACAGGTTCCTGTATTCTGCAGTCTCTGGTGAACTGCAGTAGTGATGACTGCAGTGTTCAGAGCAACTCTGCTCTGCAACTGGTTGGAGCAGTCCGCGATGTCATTATTAGACCCTCGCGGAAGACTTATCGACCAGGAGACATGGGTGAGTATAGGTCTTATTTATTTATGAGAGATCTCAACTATAACTTCCCTGGACGAATGTATCTGCCGTAGTTTTATTGGGAGAATATCTAGGTCAAACTAGTAGATTCAAATTTTAATTACTTGAAGGGAAAAATGTTAAAAATAATATTCTTTCTAGTAAATCTAAAAATAGCTTAAAGAATATATTCCTAACATTTATCAACAAAAATTATATAAAAACATTAATTATGTACCAAATGAGTTAAATAAATAAAATCTAAGAGTCATATTTGGTGATAAAAACAGTAAAATTAATCATTTGATAGTTTATATGTGTATTTAATTAAATTACTAAATATAAAGTATATGAATATTAGGATTTAATGTAAGTGTCATGGAGATGTTTTTAGTAGCAAATATTATCCAGTATCATTGGATAAGTTTCTCGAGTTAAATATACAATATAATACAAGTTAAAGGAATGTAGCCCAAATTTGAGGGGAGGGAATATGAAACCAATTTACCGAGGAAAAATTCTCAATACACTCGTCCAAGACACCAAAATCCATTCATCTCGTTAGTTTCAAAAATGCTTGATGACCAAAACCTTTATTCCAGGTTAGTCATTATGAAAGAGTTTATAAATATAGTTTCTTATCTTGTAAAAATTGTCTTTGCCTTTTATTTGTAAGTAGCAATTTGATTGCAAATTAGAAAAAGAACAAGTTGGTAGATACATGATTTTACTTGGTCAATAAGTTGTTGACATCTCGCCTGTTATCAAAGAATTTAAAACTCAAATTATGCAAAAATAATAATGTTATCAATTGTTCTACATGAGTATGATACATGCTATCTCCCCTTACATGAAGAAAACTAGTTTAGGGTGTTAGAAAACAAGGCGAATAAGAAGGTATTTGGTCCCAAAAGAGATGGGTTTAATCGGGAGTGGAGGAGATTACATAATGTTGAGTTACATACCCTGTACTAATCAAAATACATTGTTAGAATAGTTAAGTTTCGTCTAGTATGGCGGGAAGGAGATAGTGTTTTAATAGTAAATTCTGAAACTTTGTTCCGGGTACTGACTGACAAAACCAATGGGAAAGCTAGACACAGAATGGACATGAACCAGATAGGTTGCAATTATGTAGACTGGATAGAACTAGCCCAATAAAGGTGGTATACTTTTGTAAGTGAGGCATTGAACTCTCTTGTTCCTAACTTGCCATAGAGTAAGTATATAAATATTGATATAATTACTTTATGGCCCATTCTTCGTACACGTAAGCCGCATCAAAACTAATCATATTCTCACGTTCAACATCCAGAAAACAACATTTCTTGAACTATCTTTGAGGTTATTCAGAGAAAATTATTGCAACAAAAAAAGTTAAAATAGATTAAATTTTTAAATAAATCTTGACTAGCCCCCAAATTGAGTGTAAAAACTAACACAATAGTTGCCTAAGCACGATCACGAGATTGCTAGATGAAACTAGGTAAGAGGCATTGTTACAAAGACAGTTCGTAAAAAGAGCATAAATAGCGGGAATGAAATAATAGACAACTTTAGAGAAATATTGAATAAATTAGGTTCACTGATCTGTGTCACAAGAAGAGATTTATTCTAATTACTCCTATACAGGTGATAATTTATACCTCTTTATTGACTATTTAATCGCACCAATATGGATCCTCTTTTAAGATAATATTCACTCTTTTATTTTTGTTATTTTTCGGTTTTCACCTGCCTCTGTAAAATTAAAATTATATACAATACCGATTTTTGTCTTCTATTAGTGTAGAAATGTAGAGCCCAACCCCAAGACCCTTTCGTATATTTATCGGACCCCTATTGTTAAATTCTAAACTTTCCACCTTTCATATTATCTTGTGTAATCCTTTTTACCAATTTGTCAAATTTTAATTTTCTTACACAGTGAAAGAAATATTTTTTAATAACTTTGGAGATATTTCAAGCCGATCATTCCGGTTCCAGCCAATCCTTTTTGGTTTCAACATCCCAATTTTGAAATTTTCAGATTCATTAGGTTATCTGATATGGTTCTTTTATGAATCTGCAAAATTGGTCTAGTTTCAACCCCATCGAAACATTTTTTTAAATTTCGAGCGCTTAGATTTTTCTGTTGTCAATTTAAAATTTCACCTATTCATACATATTTCGGCTATCCGGTAAGGTATATTTACTTACATGTCAAATTTACCTTCTGTTTGGTATTTTGTTTTAAATTATAGTAGTTTAATAAATTGTGGGACTCCCAAATATTTAAACCAATTGTAAAATTAAAAATTTTCAGATTTTTTTTTAGTTTTTAGCAATTGAAGTGGTCATATTTAATGCTTGAAAATTTTTAGTTTTTTTGACACATTTGTAAAGGTTTTTCAACGAGTTTTCTAAATTCTTAACTTTATTTTAACACAAATCTTGATTTTAAGATCCCAGTATGAATAACATTTTTTTTTAGTTGTTTACTAAAGATTATTTTATTCCCAACCGGAATAGGATGTTTTCTATAAATTTTAAAGTCTCTTCTCATCACCCATTTTCAATTTCAAATGTTAATAATATTTTTCATTAGAAGTATTTTCATTACCATCCCGCCTAACTTCCATTTATTATCGCACCGATAGAAGGTTGGTAAAATATTGTTTTATATATCATATAGCCAGCCATTCACAACCATTTCCCGCAACACCATTTTAAAGTTTTAATGTTTAATCACTTCTACTTATTTGGTTTTTTCCATTTAATATTCAATGAAAAATATTAGCTATCTGCTATAATGAAAAGTGATTTGTAATTTATGAATCTTTAAGGGGAAAATCTTTTAATTATCTTGACTTTAATTTTGAAATATGAGTATGTTCAAACCTTCATTGCAATTTAGGATGGTCCTAGCACATGCTAGGCAAATTTAAATCTCTTACCAAAATGATTAGTAATATATATTTTAGTTTATGAAATCTTGAAATGTATCCATTGAGCCAATCTCCACTTATAAAGAGAGAATATATAACACTAGTTTTGATATTTGGACTAATATTTCTACATTCCTGAACAATTTAGTTTTAAATCTACTCTAAAGTGTTTTCAAACTTAGATACCAACACCTCCATTGCACCACCCCTTCCTTACCTTCCAAAATTTGAATTTAAAAATAATCTTCTTTAATGTTTATTTGGAATAGTCCATAAACTCACTTATCAAATTTCAACTTTAAGTATTCTCCCACACATAGAAGTAATTATTTCTATTTTGGAAATGTTGTCCCCCCTCCCACTATGTCATTTCTCTAACTACGTCTTAGAGATTTGGATTCTTTATTAGTTATTTGGAGTGACCTTACTATTTTACTGGCAAATTTAAATTTTCTACAATATATAAAAGTTTTTTTTAATAATTCTCTTTTTCCCTTATTTAAAGGAGTCCTAAATTCAAATTTGCAACTTTTTTTTTTAAGTAGTCCCTTTACATTCCTTTAGAATTTCAGTTTTCTTCTACATTCTGAAGATGTTTTTATTATTTTGAAAGTTTTTAAATCCCCACGCTCTTCCCTTGTATGTCCAACTACCTCTTGGAAATTTTAAATTTTAAGATTTATTTGGTTATTTGGAATTGTCCTTCTACCTAAAGTGTATAGACGGTGACTGTTATATTATTTTAGCCTCCAAACAGATGTTACTTCTCTGCATCATGGAGAACCAGGCAATGGTGATATGATGGGAAAATGCTTAAATCTTCCTCCGAGTTCTTTATCTGGAACTCTCTCTAGAGGACAACTTTCTTTTTTTTATTGGATGTTTTCTACGTTCTTCTTTTGTTTTTGTTCCGGCAAGGAGCACATGATCCAGTGAAGCCCGGGTCCATTTTTACCCACAATCAACTAAATCTCTTTCTTTCTTTTTCTTTTTTTCGTGACGGCTTCCTTCTTAGTTCTTCTCTCCATCTTTTCTTTACAGTTTTATCCTCCACTATGCCAGCATAGAAAAAATTCTGCTCGTTCCAAAATACTACATTGAGGAACAAACACTCATTGATCTTTGAGCTATCTTATTATTAGTGAGAGCTTCTTTATTTAACAGCTCTATTACTTTTTACATTTATATTCAGTATTTACTAAATGTTATGATAATTGATATTATATTTCCTTAAATATTCAATGTAATGGCTGAAAATTAACTTATTTTTATTTTTATATATTTATTTATTAATTTTGTCCAAATGTATAAAATCTTAAAAATGTTTGACTAAATAAACTAAATGTTAATATCTGTACGATCATTACTTTTTTATATATTTTTTAATTTAGCTAAAATTATTTTAAATTAGCTATCCAACTAAATAAATAAAAAATAAAAATAATTTCTGGCTTAAGTGTGTTAGTAAAATTTTTATAATAATAATAATGTATAAACAAAACTATACTATATTACATAATATATCATAATAGTTAATTTAAAAATGTATTTATAATGTTTAATTAATGATAAAATACACACTGATACACCTAATTAACATAAAGTAACATCTGAATAGATCAAGATATGTTATAAGAAGTGGTTAGCAAAATTTATAATAAGTTTTTGACCTTAAAAGTGTTAGATCACTTATGATATATCATGAGCATTCATTTAAACCATAGGCCAAATAATTATTTTAAAAGATCAAATTAAATAAATGTATCAACTACTATTCAATAACAAGAATACGTTTTGATATTATATTATTTCGAATGATTTAAGAAATAAAAATATTTGTTAAATAAATATTTAAACTAAATAATAAAATTACTTATTCACACAATGGCATCAGGAAATTGAAATTTAATTGCTATACATACTGAAGAACGCCACTTATCCTTGTCTTTAACTAGTTCCATCCAGTCCACCTCACTACACCCTATCTCTTTTAGGTCCATTATCATGACATCCTCCCATCTGCGTCTAGGTCTCTTTCCACTGGTTTTATCAGTCAGTACAAGGTTAAAAATCTCCCATTAGCGTCAAATTTCCTTCCCACCATAATTTACGAGACTTGATTATTCAAACAATGTATGTAGCTCATCAATATGTATACTTTTTCACTCCCAAGTGGTCAAATTCCTTTTTGGACAAAATATCATCATAAGCAACTTTTTTTAACATCCAAATTTCCCTTCATTCACCTCTGACAAGATGTGTATTAATCACAACTTTTGAATGTGGGGAATGCCAGGCCTCCACCGTGGTTCGGATCTTACGTTAAACTGCAAGTCCTCTATTTCATCTCATAATCACCCTATCATTGCACATAAGCGTAAGTGCGTACAACCCGAATGAGTAGTAAGACGCGGTGCTAATAATAATAATAATAATAATAATAATAATAATAATAATAATAACATTCAAATATGTTTTTATCGTGTAAGTTAAGATACCACATTTTACCCCCTTAGAGAACATCCTGTAAAATTATTAATTACAGAGACAAATAAAATAATATTATCAATTATAAATAACACTACATAATTGACAACAAAGTAATAAACTATTAATTAATATAGGAAAGCTAATTGTATTAATTTATTATAACAATTTAAATTAGGGCCCATGTTGAATGTATATATCTCATTATCAATGGTAGAGTATAATTTATAGTAAATAAATCAATTGAAAATATATTTTATGAAAAATAACAGTAAAGCTCTAATATATAATTTAAAATAGAAATAACAAGAATTATTTTATTAGTTTCAGTGATATAAGCAGTTGACGTTTAAAACAAAGAATACCTTGGAAGAATCCTAAGAGAATATTAAATGTATATTGCATAAGAAAATATTGTTTGAGAGATTAACCAATACAATATTCTTAACACTTAGAGCTTAACTAGCTCACAAAGTGGAGTATTAAACATAGAAATTTTAATTATTATATGAATGTTACAATAAAGAAGATCTTCTATTTAGATAAATCAAGCAAAAATTATACTAAATAAACGTCCTGGTAAGGCTGAGCTTATATCCATGCCTGAAGCATAAATGTTAACGGATAATGCATAGAAAATAATGTTTAAAGACTTTATTTTTAATAGTAACACTCACAGTTGAAATAAGGTTTATTACACATTTCATAAAGTCGATATAACTTTATCTTTATACTCGTCATACATGAATTTGATAATTTACAGCCATGGTACTTGAGACGTACCAGCCAATGAGACGGCGAAGAGAGGCTATAGCTAATTAAAAGCCAGTAAACACAGCAGACAGAAATTATCTTCTTCTAAAGTTTGAAATTCCTTGTGATCGCTATACTTTATTGTTATTAAAGAATTGTATTTGCTTGGCTTCAATAAATACAAATGCATCTATGATTGAAAATAAAGGGAAACACGGTTATTTCTGTTCTTTTAGATGACAATAGTAAAATCAGAGCCAATGAAAGTCAAATTTGATTTAATATTCATAGTAATACTAATTTTATTTAATAGCTACAATAATAATAATTTAATTTAATATTGATTTGGATAATTTAATTAATTACAAACATGTAGTAAAATTAATTTGATTTTCCAAGTTGACGCTTAAATTATTTTTTTAGAACCATGGTATACTAACTATTTAGGTGATATGCTAAATTATTTACTAATGGCGCTAATGAATTAGGGAAAAGTAAGTTTGAATTATAGTAAGTTTACCCGCATTTGCTTGGAGTAAAACCATTTAGTAAATAATTCTTAGTTCAGCCGACTAGGATTCGAAACCTTACTTTTGTGTCTGGTAAATTGAGTTAACCCCTTCTCAGAATAATATGTTTAATTTCATAGAATAAAATAAATAAAACTTAAATAACAATGTATTGAAAAGAAGTTACCCGCGTATTCTTATTTTAAATCGAATGTTCATATGGTTACATATTATGTATAGTACATACTTACTATCTCAAAGAGTAGAAGGATAATGCGTTTAAAATATAAAAAAAGCTAAAGTTAAATTTTATTTTTAAAGACATGTTAATGCGTAGACTATTGTTCCCACAAGTTGTTGGACCCCCTGAATACCACTCATTCACCCATTTAGGGTCGTGGACCCCAGGTAGCATACCCCTGTACCAGAACATAAAGTCTAGCTTCACTTCTAGATATACGATTTAAATAAGCTGCATAATAGTGAGACCACCCTCTCTCAAAATAATAGTTTGGATATTGTTGTGGCCAGTGTTATCTTAGTACAAGTAACGCTTCTGCCAGGAGTACAAGAGTTAAAACAGATCTTTAAAGAGCGTCAGCCAGCTGCATTGTTGTGGCCAGTGTTATCTTAGTACAAGCAACGCTACTGTCAGGAGTACTAAAATTAAAACAGATCTTTAAAGAGCACCATCCATCTGCATTGTTGTGGCCAGTGTTATCTTAGTACAAGCAACGCTACTGCCAGGAGTACAAGAGTTAAAACAGATCTTTAAAGAGCACCATCCAGCTGCATTGTTGTGGCCAGTGTTATATTAGTACAAGCAATGCTGCTGCCAGGAGTACAAGAGTTAAAACAGATCTTTAAAGAGCGTCAGCCAGCTGCATTGTTGTGGCCAGTGTTATCTTAGTACAAGCAACGCTGCTGCCAGGAGTACAAGAGTTAAAACAGATCTTTAAAGAGTACCAGCCAGCTGCATTGTTTGGCCATTGATCAGTCATATCTTTTGAACCTATCTACTAAAGATGTCAATATTAGATACATTATAAACATGGTTGATGGTGCGATACATTTGGTAAAGGAGCTACTGACAGTCTTGGATTAATTTCATAATTTCCATTGTTGTGAAACTTTAGAGTTGAGTCAATTTAGTCCTACCTGATTGCTAATACATGTAGGCACTCTACAAAGACTTGTGAAAACTACATTCTGTAGAGTGAGTTGTTTTATTTTTATTGTCTAACAGTGCATAAAAGCTTGGTTTTGCTGAAAAATAAAGTTGATTTCTAAAAACTATGCTGAAATTTTAGTTATATTGATCCATGAACTAGCATTCAATTAAATCCTTATGAAGAAATTAATCAGGAAATTTTGGAGCTTAGCTTATTGCCTACAAAACCTATTAAAATGTTAAATGATATTCCATAAATTAAAATTTGTTTTGTCTTAATTCACTGGTGTGAATTGATGCGTTGTAAACCATTTAAAATAAGCTTTTTATAGCTCTTTGCAATTTTTGTTATATTTAGTAATTTAAACTTTTGATCCATTTGATTTCATTTGATCTTGATTCACTGTAGTGAATTAGAAGATTGTATAATATTTATAAAAGTTCATTTAAAAATATAAACTATTTTGTTTATTTCATTGGTCTCTTCTAGACAAGTTTATATTATATAATTATATTCCTTTAACTTTTGAAACACACTGCACATGTAATACCTGACTAAGATTTATTTGTTTTTAACACACTTCATTAAGACCTGTAAGGCCATGCAACTTGTTTGAACACTGTTTGTTACTTTGAATAAAATTAAAATATTTCACTAACCTGCAAAAGTTTCACTTTTTCATATAATTATTTCATTTAGAAATCGTCTTCCTCTTTTTTTTAGTCTATTGTGGCCGTTAATAAATAAATAGATTGAGAGTGGGGTGGTACATTAGCATTAATTATTTACATACATAATCTTTATACTTGATGGTATTTTTGCTATCCTAATATGCAACAAAGAGAATTTAGGTTCGTACCAAATGATAATCCTTCTCGCTAGCAAAAAACAACCAAATTATTTTAATAAGTTATGATATATATGTACATATACAACTAAAATTTGTAATTATTTATAAACATCTCCAGATAAGTAATTAATTAAATATGTTGATTTTGATCAATAATATTAATATAATATCCAATTATTTATCAATCTAGAGGTGTTGATAAATAATTTGTTCTCGTTTATTTCATCTAACAGAAATTTAGTTATTGGTTATCCAAAATCTGAAGTTAAGGTGTGGTATTGACAATGTTAGTTCAGATAAATTGAATCCAAATCAATGTAGAGAGTGATTTTAAAATCACAAAGATAGATTAGATATGAAAAATCAGTCCCAGTGATTTATTCGATATTCTAACTGACAGTTATCAGCAATCTAGTACATTGCGAGCTGTATGACTTATTGCATAATACAACCAGATCAGTACATTTGGTTTAAAGTTTGACTACATCTAAAAAGAGAATATTCAAAACAATTATTTCAATAAAACATCAAGGGAATCCCTAAACTGGACTCGTCAAGTTTACAAGTATATGGGTACATACCCTACTATTCAATGTGTAAAAAAAATGAAATACCAAAAAACTATTTGCTAAACACTTTAGCTCAGTCAGTAGTGTGTCTTTATAATGAGCTAGAGTCCCGGGTTTAATTATTTACATGGCCTAAAAATGTATCATTGTGAAATGTGGGTTTCCTCTCTCAAAGAACTAAATTAATGGCCAGGGACTTTATGTGTGCCCACACCTCTCGTTTATTCTTCTGACGCTAAGGGGGACAACTCATGTCAGCCCTCGTTGACACTGGTTCCGAGAGTAGGTGTTCGCAACCCAGAATTCCGGCGCGCACAACAAGTCGTTATATTGAGGCGGTATGAAGAAAGCACTCAGTATGTAGTCACTCACGTCCTTATTCAGGGTTCTAACTGTACTTCGGAGAGAAAACCTCATCTCCGTGTCCACGCGCGTATGCAATAACATTCATCGCAATGGCGTGATCTTAAAGCTACGGCTACACTACGCTGGTCCGCACCGGGCCGAATGTGAAAGAAGGATTGATGATGCGCACAAATGGCATTCCCGAAAATAGGGATGTGTAGAGCCATGGGTAAAAAAAAAATAAAAAAAAATAAACAAGAAAACGTGAAAATATGTTGTTTTGTGAGAGATCGACTTCCGTCATAAAACGTAGCTAAGTGGCGGCTGTTTATCAAATAATGTTGATTGAAACAAATCATATTATGGTGGTAAAGTTTTAAAGTTTTAAGGAGATCGCACAATTCTAGATTTTTCTAATAACCCGTCCAATTATTGCCATTTTTTTATTTTAGTTTTACTAATCGACAATCTTTTAATTAAATAATTAAAGAATGTATTTTCTGTTGTAATAATAATAATACTATTAAAACACATTAAAATATAGCATTTATATGAAACATTTATTTTCCCCCCTATTTTTTCCCAAATATTTAATCCCCACACATTGTTCATATACCTCGAGTCTGATTGGCCAAAGAGTTATTGTATCCTTGTATATAAATGATAAGTGTCTCGTCATCCATCTCTTTAGAATGCACCTAATTTTTAAATAGTAAAAAGAGAACAAGCTTAACTAACAACACACGCGGTTGATTTGACAACACAGTTCGGAGACTACCGAACATTTACGGAGACGCCCGATTTCCACGATATTCGGGAGCAAGTGGATACACTTGGCCGGCCCGTTCAGTGCCGCACCGCAAAAGTGCGGATGAAAACTCTCTCGACTATTCGTCGTAGTGTAGCCACTAGCAGTTGAAAGCATGGATAGCATTCACCCATATTTGAGAGGCGTGGTGAGGACCAGCCCAGTGTAGCCACTAGCAGTTGAAAGCATGGATAGCATTCACCCATATTTGAGAGGTGTGGTGAGGACCAGCCCAGTGTAGCCACTAGCAGTTGAAAGCATGGATAGCATTCACCCATATTTGAGAGGCGTGGTGAGGACCAGCCCAGTGTAGCCACTAGCAGTTGAAAGCATGGATAGCATTCACCCATATTTGAGAGGTGTGGGGTGGACCGGCCCAGTGTAGCCACTAGCAGTTGAAAGCATGGATAGCATTCACCCATATTTGAGGGGTGTGGGGTGGACCGGCCCAGTGTAGCCACTAGCAGTTGAAAGCATGGATAGCATTCACCCATATTTGAGAGGTGTGGGGTGGACCGGCCCAGTGTAGCCACTAGCAGTTGAAAGCATGGATAGCATTCACCCATATTTGAGGGGTGTGGGGTGGACCGGCCCAGTGTAGCCACTAGCAGTTGAAAGCATGGATAGCATTCACCCATATTTGAGGGGTGTGGGGTGGACCGGCCCAGTGTAGCCACTAGCAGTTGAAAGCATGGATAGCATTCACCCATATTTGAGGGGTGTGGGGTGGACCGGCCCAGTGTAGCCACTAGCAGTTGAAAGCATGGATAGCATTCACCCATATTTGAGGGGTGTGGGGTGGACCGGCCCAGTGTAGCCACTAGCAGTTGAAAGCATGGATAGCATTCACCCATATTTGAGGGGTGTGGGGTGGACCGGCCCAGTGTAGCCACTAGCAGTTGAAAGCATGGATAGCATTCACCCATATTTGAGGGGTGTGGGGTGGACCGGCCCAGTGTAGCCACTAGCAGTTGAAAGCATGGATAGCATTCACCCATATTTGAGGGGTGTGGGGTGGACCGGCCCAGTGTAGCCACTAGCAGTTGAAAGCATGGATAGCATTCACCCATATTTGAGGGGTGTGGGGTGGACCGGCCCAGTGTAGCCACTAGCAGTTGAAAGCATGGATAGCATTCACCCATATTTGAGGGGTGTGGGGTGGACCGGCCCAGTGTAGCCACTAGCAGTTGAAAGCATGGATAGCATTCACCCATATTTGAGGGGTGTGGGGTGGACCGGCCCAGTGTAGCCACTAGCAGTTGAAAGCATGGATAGCATTCACCCATATTTGAGGGGTGTGGGGTGGACCGGCCCAGTGTAGCCACTAGCAGTTGAAAGCATGGATAGCATTCACCCATATTTGAGGGGTGTGGGGTGGACCGGCCCAGTGTAGCCACTAGCAGTTGAAAGCATGGATAGCATTCACCCATATTTGAGGGGTGTGGGGTGGACCGGCCCAGTGTAGCCACTAGCAGTTGAAAGCATGGATAGCATTCACCCATATTTGAGGGGTGTGGGGTGGACCGGCCCAGTGTAGCTGAAGACGAGCTCGAGGCTAGAAAGTCCAATCCCGTAGTGACCGTGCGCAGCTATCCCCACAGGGACAAACAAGCGAGCAACGCTGCTCACACAAAAGAGTCGAGGAAACTCAGCACAGTTGTGTCTGTTCTAGTTTTAAGTTAGTCTATAAGTCGTGTTCTAATTTAGGCTGGTTTTTCAGAAAGTGATCGTTAAATACGTCAAATAAATAAAAAATATTCGTTTAAAATATATTTTACGTCCCTCTTAAGTTATCTTACAGCACAAAATATAATTAATAAATTATATTGATAACTTTAGAGTTTTTAATATCTTCAAATATTTTGTTTGTTCTAGGCCTCACGTCCCATTATGAATATATTAATTAGTATAATATGGTAAGGAATGTAAAAATACAATTTTAGAGTAAATGTTCTCGCATTGTGGTCACGTGGAGTGGGAATCTATTTAGGTAAACGGCCCTTAGAACATCCGCTCAGGACTCGAGACCAGACCTGACCGTCTCATAAAAAAAAGAGATTAAAAGGTGACATCCATACCACGTGCGCACAGGGGTCGATTTAATGTGCTACACGTATGTTAAATCAAATATTAAATTTATATTTTGAGACTACTCTTCAAAAAACTACTAATATAGAGGGATATTCTTAGCTATATCTTGTAAGGAGAGGTTTTAAACTTTTTGATTAGCCCAAAAATATTATTTTAGTAAAGATGCTAAATTATATTTTGTAAGTAGAGTTTAATTAAAATAAGTGATTATAGCAATTACATCTTTCCTGTTGTTTGCTAAAAGAAATACGTATCTTCTAATGAATAACAGAAAATATGTAATTGTTGATGTTGCGTGCACCGAAATGAAATGAAATGTATTCAACAATTATACCACGTCTATTAAAATAAGGAGAAAGAGACTAATTTAAAGATAAGTAATGAAAATGTAATAATATTAATTTCTCTAATCTCCTAAAATGTAATAGTTTCCGAGAAACTCTCATAAATTTTTGTAATTCTATAAAAAGTTTCAATATATTTAATTTATATCATAAAACGCATTTATCTTATTACTAATATTTTATTTTCGTACTATAAATATTATAGTTTAATTTTTTCTTTCATTTGTTTTCAAAATATATTTTAAAATACCTACTTCAATTTGAATAGCTTTAGTTAAAAATGGGTTTTCTATCAATAAAAGCAATAAAAAATAAAGTGTTTTAGAATTTTTGAAAGCATTTCAAAAATATTTATTTGGCTTTTTTTTTACTTGGATAGTAGCTATTTCCATTTTTTTTATAATTGCATTATTGTTACTTTTTTAAGAATGGTTCTTAACAATCTCCTTGTAGAGTGTAGTACACAAAAAACATAATTTAATAATAACATTGAAGTGAAAAAAACTTTTGATAGATTCTCTTTTGTCAACCATAGAAATACACAACCTAAAATTCAATTGGGCCGTAAAAACAAAGATATATATCTAACCTAGCTACGTGAAATATTGATTTGCTCACAGCTAAATGAGACACCCACCAGAATTATCGAGAGGCTTCAAATACAAGGGTGGCTATGGATAGCTGTGCCAATTAGTATTCATGTTAAATAGCTTTTGTTTTCCCCTTGTTGCAGAGTTCACACATGCCTCTGTTGACACACGGCCAACTAGCCCTACTCATCCATTAGGGTACACATGAGCCTTGTCATAACTTTACCTCTCCTGCCCTCTGAGCCAACCCTCCTCCCCCTCCCCTGTTAACCTTGCCCGTACATGGCTACCAACTGGCAATAAACATTGACTAATGATGCAGCCGGTTAAAAGTGGATGATTCGAGGTTGTTAGCTCTGTCAGCAACGGATTGTTCATAATTCTCTATAGCGTACCAGTAACACCATGGATTCTATAACCACTAGAACAATATCGGACTGGATAAAAGAGCGCGTACTAAGCGAATGATCAACCAAGTGATATTTTTTTGAATGTACTTGCAAGCTCCCATATTTTTTATAGCACGCTATCAAAATATAAATTAAAAATAATCGTTGAAAATATCAATATCTTTCTTTAATATCTAAAACTAGATTGTAGATCAACGCGTACAACCCGAACAGTTAGTAAAATACGGCACCAAAACAAAAATTGTAGATCAAACCTAAACACTTTGTGAGCTTGGTATTGTAAAATTTGAAGTTTATTAGATATATTTCGACATATTCATACACCAACCCATTTAATCTGACAGAAAATGTTTACAATTTAGATTAATGAACGCCATTTAAAAGCTAGTTGTGATAAAACCTTTGGTATGAATGTTAAAGTTGTTTTCCCTCAATAAAACGATGACATCTTCTCTATAAATATCACAGGTAATTAAAAGAGTGTATTACTTTATAAATAGATCATTCCCTCTCAGATTGTAGTACCGGTCCTTTGAGGTGATCAGTTGGCATACAATATCCTCTAGAGATTATTTTTAAACGTATAAGCCAGACTGCACATAGAGTAAATAGTATGAACACTGTAACTTATGAATTAGTAAATAATAAAATCAATATAATAACTAGAGTATATTAGAACATATTTGTGTTAGACGTTCAATAACCATGATGATTAGACAACAATGTAATGACAGTTACACAAAACTAATAGACAAGGGGCTTTCTTAAATAATATTCAGACTGTGGGCCTTTGCCTTTCCAGGAATACCTCACTTGACACTCCCGACTGTTATCAGTAGGTTGATGATTGGTGATAATCACAGATAGTGTAGCTTTAATGAAGGGTTACGCATCTTAGGTCTTCTGGTCATGTTAGGATTAATTGCAATAGCTTTGGTCAATAATATAAAAGATTAAGTTCTCTAAGATTAATAAATCCTGTGATGATATTTAATAGTAAAATATTTGATCAATAAATGAAGGACAGATAAATTTATTTAATTTTTAGTTCTCTCTCTATAATTATTAATTTTTGAAACTATAATAATGTATGGTTTATTGTAATCCTAGCCATGTACATTGACGAGTATTCCCAATAAAGATTTGTAGTGGATTTGGATAACATAAATAACAATATCTTATAATAATAATAATAATAATAATCTACATTTACTTGTTGGTTTTTTAATTATATTTGTTGTAACTCTTTTACAATTAACTAGATATATAGTGACACATTTCATTGTACTTTTTTGTTGTTTTTATTTTCTGTTGCGTATTTTACTGTACATTGTTGAAGTAGCGACCCATTGTTAGTAAGCACACTGTTGTTAATATCATTGTACTTGATTATCATAAGTCCAGGTCCTATATTGTTGCTTTACCAGGAATCCGGACACTTTGGTGTCGAGACATAAGTTTGTTCTCGCTATCCGACATATTTTAGTTAAGTTCACATCTATCAGGGTACTTTATCACAAAATTAAAGGTTAATTAATTTTTAAAAATGTATACTACTTTAAATTTGGAATCAATGCTAACAATAGTCACCAAATCTTCTAAAAAAAATTTTTATAAGACATTAAATCGCATGTAATAAGGCAGATAAATAATTAGATAGATCAAACAGTTGATTAAATATCATACTATATTAATAATAATAATATTTAGCACCGCGTCTTACTACCCGTTCGGGTTATACGCTTTAAGTACTAATTACGCTAATGGAATATGAATTGGGAAGGTTTAATTAGAGGAAGTGAACCCGCATTTGCATGGAGGGAGAGTGGAAAACCATTTAGGAANCCCCCCCCCCAGTTCACCCGACCGAGATTCGAACCTTGATCTCCCCATCCTCAGTGGTCGAGCTCAACACGACTAGCACGTTAGCCAACTACGCCACCAAGGCGGGTATAATAAAAATTATACTTTGTATATATGAAACTTTCGTAAATTAATAAATTGTATGGGTTGTGCAGCTACTGTTTGTTATATATAAGCGAGAAAACACCAGTATTATATGAATTATTATTTATAATGCATTTATTATTATTATTAGCACCGCGTCTTACTACCCGTTCGGGTTATAAGCACTTACGCTAATGTGTAATGGTAGGGTGATTGTGAGATGAAATGGAGGACCTACAGTTTAACGTGGAATCCGAACCACAGTGGAGGCCTGGCATTCCTCACATTCACAAGATGTCTTGTCAGAGGTGAAGGAAGTGTTTGGTAATCAGATAAATCTTTGCCGGGACCAAGGATTGAACCCCGGCCGCCAGCATAGAAGTCTTACACCTTACCCCTAGACCACCAGGTCACCTATAATACATTTAAATAAACATATTATGGTTAAGCACACGACTTAAAAAGCAACCTAAATATAAAAACAAACAACACCCAGCCTCCATCCGTCCATTCATCACTGTGAAAGGGGAAACCCCAGGTTCATTTATGGTCAATTTTTCGGTTACGTCTGGGGTAGAACCTGGGACTCTTAGCCAATAACTCTATAGAGAATAATTATATCTTTCATTCATACATAAAGCAAATAGTTTTCATTATGAAGTATGAAATGTCAAATATTCGTGTCCATCATCCTATTTGTTCATATTATCCATGTCTGTTCCTTTCCCTCTGAGTCACTTTTACGATAATGGCAGTTAGACTATTTGTAACTGATCTGGCAGCATCTTCAACAGGATTATTTATTTTATTATTCGAGGTAACTAACGTGCACTTTCTGAACCGAAGGATTATATCAGCATATGAGAATTTCTATGAGCGAGAGTGAAAAGGCGTATCAATTTTGTTAGGAAAGGCATTGTCATATAACTTTCAGGGCTATTTTACATGAGTAAATCGACATGGGACCAACATTTTCTTTTCTACGGAAGGAGGTTGTGGTACGGATGATTATCACTCAAGGTCAATCCGTTAATGCCAGCTGAGTTTTAACCCACGAACATCGGGTTCTCAGGCGAACACTTATCCCCAAGACAACCAAGCTTGAAAAAACATTCATTAAATTTAAAAATGACACCTGTATACGTGAATCGAATCTCGGTTTGATGCACAAGAGAATGCCCACTTAACTGATACTATAATCATGGATAATGTTTTGATATATTTTTACCAAGGGTGCAAATTGATACACGTGACAATTTAGTTGACATATTTTAGGAGTAGCTTACTTTTTTATGAAATTTGAAGTAGATAACTTATTTTATAAAATATAAACTGCTTCTCGACTTAAATTATATATATTTAGCATATTTGTAACCTATTTAGCTTTGAGGATTTACCCAGAAATATTATTATATCCGAACCTACTTACGGATTTTATTAAAAATCCAATATTATATGACATTTAATTGAGCACCATTTAATAATACGTTTTTGAATACTTGTTTTCTTGAATGGTATTTTTTTAAATAGTCTATTTTTAATTATAAATCTCAAATATTGTCTTTAAAATGTTTTAGCTAAAAATATAACCATTATATCTTTGTAACTCAAGTTTTTAAATAGCTTGGTCATAGTAACCTAAGCCATTATAAAGATTTTGTTTACCTATTTATTTAATATTAAATTCGTTGTATTGTGCGCTTACCTAAACAAATAGTTGTTATAATTGACACACTAATTTCTTAGACTGAATAGATAAACATGATTAGTGTGTACCTCTATGATGTACATGACCTGTTAAAAGCAGTCACATTGGGTGTTCTTATTTTCAGTTGATTTCTGGGTGCTGGCCTTGGACCACGACCTACGTGTGGCGTCAGACATGTTTGGAAATGTGTTTGTTCGCACCCCTCAAGGCACAAAAGTCGCGCTATGGGAGGAAGTGGCTTTAGATGAAGGTACATACAAGAAAAAAATAACATTTTCAATAATTTGGAGATATATTATTTATATTTACTAAGTTTTAGTAAATTGAAATAATTACTTAACACATTCAATCATAATCCATACAAAACATGGATGGTACAGGGTAAAGGAATAAAAGTCACATGACACCAATTTTCTAGGACAAAAACTTCAAAAATATCAAACTCTATGAGGACCAGAGCGAATAATTATTTCCCAAATATTTTAAATATGTTTGACCTCTTTTAACCATTAATCTGAAATACATTAAAAAGTATCATGACTGTCTATCAGATAGCAGCACTAACCCAGTTTAAGATAAAATTGGACTTTGCCTCTTTTCATCTGTGCGTCTCACCCGAGTGTGTGTACGTGAATTTGGATGGACTTCAGGTCCACTGTCAAAGTAAACTCACTTGTACAAATGGTATTCAATTACATTTGTGTTAGATTCAACTATTTATTTGTTGGCTATGGTTCAAGAGAACATTTTAATATCCCCCGAAAATACTACCAATAGAATTGGCAAGCAGTTAAAATAATTTATTGATAAATCTGGTTCAAAATTTAATTAATTCATTTGATAGGAAACATAATGTTTTCAAAACTCTATTTTTATCACTAATTGATTTATGTAATTATAATAATTATTTAATCGATATTGACGTTTCACGGCACGTCTCCACAATAAGGGATTAGCGCTGCTACTTGCTTACTTTTCTCACTAGAACATGTGCGTGAGTTGCCAGAAATGAGTGGTGACTTATTGCGATACTTCCTTGATGTAAGTCATTTTCTCACTAGAACATGTGCGTGAGTTGCCAGAAATGAGTAGTGACTTATTGCAATACTTCCTTGATGTAAGTCATTTTCTCACTAGAACATGTGCGTGAGTTGCCAGAAATGAGTGGTGACTTATTGCGATACTTCCTTGATGTAAGTCATTTACTCACTAGAACATGTATGTGAGTGGTGACTTATTGCAATACTCCCTTGATGTAAGTCATTTTCTCACTAGAACATGTATGTGAGTTGCCAGAAATGAGTAGTGACTTATTGGAATACTTCCTTGATGTAAGTCATTTTCTCACTAGAACATGTTTGTGAGTGGTGACTTATTGCGATACTCCCTTGATGTAAGTCATTTGAACTATGTTTTCCCGCCAATTGGCAGGTGTGAGAAGCTTCTCGTTGCCTCTCTCTCACGTGGCACAGCTCGGGATATGGGAAGTCCAGGTGGAAGTGGACTCTGACATTTTCTCCGCTCAGTTCAACGTGTCAATCACAGGTGGCAGCACAGTCTATGTTGTACCTGAAGTGGCTATGGCAGAGGAGCACTATGTCGAGCTAAGATTCGGCCATGAGATGCGTAGACTGTACAAACCAGGTCTGCCATTTGTAGGCAAAGTGAGTACTACTATCGTTTATATCCATTATTAAATTTGTTTAAACCTCATCATATATATTCTTAAACATATATAATCCGCATTGTAGAGAAATAAGGCTTAATGTTAAACTGGCCTTGTTTCATTTTCAGTAACAGTGAAGAGAGAGTCAATGTCCGAACTCCAACTAGGTGTACTAGTCATACACAATAATATAAGCTTATTTACCTTGAACAATATATTTATCCTTCATACCGAAAACGGCCACCTGATATTCTGTTTTGTGCACCTGGCTATGAACCTAGAGGTCCAAGGTTCGATTCTCGGCTGGTACCCTGGGTATTTTTCCCGAAAGGGGAACTACCCCAACGGTCACCAGGGTTTGGTTAGTTAGGCTTAAGAGTTTCTTTTGGTTTTTTATATTCACTATCACCATCATCATCTCTCATCTCATCGGAACATAGAAAGAGCTTTCACAGAAAGGATGTACGTACAATTAGTACATTCGAGCGTCCGCTAGGCTACGTTTCATTAGTACTAGCTAATTTTTCACAAAATTGGCTACGAATGATGTAGCCTAGATATACAATATTATTATTATTATCATCATCATCATCATCTTTACCATATTAGTAAAGTTTAAGACAAATTGGCCCAATTTAAAGTAATCGGCAGTGAAAAATTAGCTGGATACAATTAATTTAAATGAAATTTAGAGAACGTAAATCTTACAGTCTTAACAAAGGTATGATTTTTTTTTAATACTTTAGTTTGAAAACTAATCCTGTGATAATTGATTTGGTGAATTAGTGTATTTACCCAAAGCTACAGCTACAGTTTCTGTGTGGTTAGAGTGGCTTACTACGTATCTACTGAGCTCAGGCTTAATACAAAGGGGTACTGATTAAAGCGACTAATATTTAGTCACAGGTACGTCTTGTAATCCACTCACTAAGAATCTAGGCGCTGAGGAATAGTGTATTTTATTTTGAGCTTGATTTTTGATTTTAATGTTTCTGTAAGTCTAACTATGATCTATATATTATATTTTATAAATAGAAGTATAAATATCACAATATCTCAAAAAGGCTAACCATGCCTCTAAAGGGCATGTTTATATCACATCAGAGATATGAGTTTATTGTTTTCAATAGATATTTAGATTAGGACTGTGATCTTCCCATATACCAAAACAAATATTGATCTCAGATCAAATTAGGGAAACCTATTAGTTTATTTTCTTGGATGGAAATTAACATTCAAATATTAAAATGAATGTCTTTGTTGGCTTGTTCTGATTTTAGACGTTCAGATGATATGATACCAATCTCCATATTGACACGGAAATAATAAGTAAATCTATTTCTTCCTCTCAATTCAACGTTAATGTAAAATTTAATTGAATAAGGTGTACATTAAACAAAACGCTAATGGATTGATCCTATTCCTCCTCTCATTTAGTGATGGAAATTGCCTGCACTGAGCCCCATAAATCAATTTATAGCTCGGGCCGTTAATGGATTCGTAAGTCCCCGTGTTTTGGATAAGCGACCAAGGGTGGCGTGTTGAAAAGGGGTGGAGGATGGGTGGATGCCAAGTCCATCAGGAACGAGGGAAAATAATAAAGGCTTTACTCAATGAGCTGAGATTGAAATATAAATATAGGGCTTAGTCGATTGAAGAATCAGAGTCTCTAGTATTATAACATATCAGCTTAGAGCTAGAGTTGCTAAATTCATGTTTTATATTTATTGATTTATGTAATCATGCAGATCAAAGGATTTATCAATAATTACTTTTTTTTTTTAAAACAAGTAAGATATATATAATTGTAAATATATACATACAAAAATAAACATGTATATAGAGAAGAGAGAGAGAGTTAGAACACAATTTACCAGAGTATCTGGCTGGGAGCATAAATGTTTTATATTAAATACTAGCAGCCCAACCCGGCTTCGCACGGGCATAATAATATAATAAAAGAAAATACACAATGTTTTACAGTGAGT